>PVIA01000281.1:0-197785 GCA_004024845.1 Tonatia bakeri | reverse complement strand
TGAGGCTCAGGGGGGGCTTGATCAAAGCCACAAACCTAGATAGAGGTGAGGAGGGGAGCACAGCCCTGAGTCCAAGGTGAGGTCTCAGGGGCTTTAGTGGGTGAAGCAGGACCTCCAGAGTCAATGACGGGGGGTTGGGAGACTTGGGCCTCTTTCACCCAGTTCCAGGCAGGGTGGCGTTGAGCACATCATTGGACAGACCCCTGGCAACGTATAGTAACACTAACTGAAGCAAAGATCGATTGAGTACCTACTATGTACCAACATTCTAAGTGTTTTCATGGGCTAATTCATTATCCTAACAACATTGGATGGGGTGTAATTATCATCATCCCCATTTCCCTGGTGAAAAACTTAAGCACAAGGAGGTTTAATAGTTTGATGAAGATCATGCATTCAGCAAGGGGTGGAGCCGAGTTTGGGCCCCAAATACTTGTGCTGCAGAAGCTCTGGGGTCCTACCCGCTATGCTAAATGTAGCTGCAACATTAGGATTGTGGTTACTAACTGAACAAAATATTGGAGCTTACTAACAAGGAAGGTGAGAAGAGAGCTATATGGGGGCTCACATAACCAGCAGGATTTCAGCAGCCACCTTTCCAGGCTGGGTTCTTGGTGGAATCCTTCCTAGGGTTCTGATAGCAACCAGTTCTCTTCATACAAGCTTTTTTGCTTGGCAACGGTGAATCTGTCTTCTGCAGATTTATGTAAAACAAAAGTAATGCTATTCATACAAGTGCCAACTAAGTAAAAGCGTTTTGTGTTCCAGAGCAAAATTGAGGGGGTAGGAGGGAGGGTCACAGAGGGTGTAGTCACTCAGCTATACTGCCAGGGCCCTGGGCCTTTCTGCCATTTCCATTCATGAGTGTGTGTGTGTGTGTGTGTGTGTGTGTGTGTACACATGGCCTCATGGCTGCAAAAGGGTTGCTTCACCTCCAGAAACATGTAATGATGGCCAGCATCCTCACAGCCTTCCTGTTTGTTAGGTGCTGTTCCAAGGGCTCTGCATACCTATTAGTAACTCATTTAATTCTCCCAAGAACCTATGAAGAAGGAACAATTTTACAACAAAAGCACAGAAGCCCAAACAGAACAAGTCACTGTGAAGCCAAAGTCACAGGACTAGTAAATGGCAGGGCTGAGTATGAAACCCAGGAGTCCAGCTCCAAATAACCGGGCTTAACCACCGCAGTCTGCCACCTCCCCCCAACAGTATTTTAGTCAGAGTATTTCAGAAAAGAGGATTTCCCAGAAACCCTCCACTTACGCATCATTGGCTAGAAATGTAACACAAAACCACCTATAACTGCAGAGGAATCTGGGGGTGCTGGTGTAGTCTGTTGGGCACATCAGGGTTCTGTTAGTAAACAAGGGTGAAGACTGTTGGGGGGAGCTAGGAAAGCCTGACATGCAGGTCATTTATCTTTCTGGGCCCCATGTTCTCTAAGTTCACCTTATAGTGGAGGGTGGAGCCCAGAACTCGTGTCTCCAAAGAGGTTTGGCTTCCACAGAAAAGGGCTGTTGGCTTGGTGGCCAGCCAGGAAATCCATAGCCCAGTGGCTCAAGTGGCTGTTGGTCAAGACTCTGATTAGCCACCAGCCAAATGTGTTCACAAGTATCAGGTACAGTCTCAAGGACCCGTTTCCTGTGAGCCTGTCACCTGGCAGACAGCTGGGCAACCCCGGCAGAAGCACTGGTATTGGTGACCAAGGCAGTGTGCTTGCTTGAGCAGTAACTTGTAGCAGGTGGTGGCCTGTGCTAGCTGGGCTCTCCTTGGTGGCTCAGCACTCCCCATCAGGAGTTAAACACCCCAGCTCCCTCTGTTGGACTAACTTTGAGCATATGTCCAACTGGCTTTTAGAGTTTCCCCAGCAGGGCTGAGCTCAGTGGCCCAGTAACTCACCCTCTATTGGCTGCCCTCTCCCCCCATTTCCCTTCCCCACTCATCCACTCCTGAGCTCATCGGCTAAACAAACTTCTTCACTTGAATCCTTGTCTCTGCATCTCTTGAGAAGGAACCCAAATTAAAACAGTCCCCAAGGAATCTGGCTGCCTCTCTCGAGCATGAAGTCGTCCCCAGACCAGCCCTCTGTGTAAGAGGTTCCTGAGAAGTAAACAGAAGTAAAGGACCGCAGACTCATGGCGACTTGCACAATTAGGACTGCCTCATGCGAGACTCGGGAACATCCTAGAAACCGCTGCCCTGGATGTTGCCCAACTACAGGTCCTTGTATGGCAGAGAAGGTTTGGTTTTTAGCCAAACAAGACACACACACACACACACACACACACACACACACCACTGTCACTGAAAGTCAGAGGTGGGGATTTGTGAGATGGAGCTTTGGTTAGAGGTTGAAGAGGGGTCTTGACAGGAAGGCCTTCCTTGAGAATCAGCCATTGGTCTCAGGCAGTGCTGGCTCAGTCCTGGGAGCGATTAAAGTGAGAGTCCAAAAAAAAAAATGGGGGCTCTGGCTATTAGCTCAATAAAGATCTTCAGAAGTCTTTCTTATCCATTTTGCAAGCTTCTTTCTTTGAGGTCTCTTGGCCCAAGAAGGCTGCTGGAGCTCCACTGATTATATCCACATTCCAGGTGGAAAAAAAAAAGTGGCAGTGATGGGAGGAGGAAGACAAAAGACAACCCTATCAGCTGAGTCAACAGTCTAAGATATTTCCTTGGAAGTTTTACACAATCCCTTTTGCAGACATCTTAACAACAATAACAAATAAGTCAAAAATAAATATGGTAATAATAAATACAAGCCCTTATGTCAACCTCTTTTATTTTTCTGGGACCAGGTAGTAAGAACCAAGTGAAATTATAATAAAATCTGCCATACCCTGATTAACACTTGAATTACTACATTAAAAACTGCTTTGGGTGACTAATTATGGCAACAGCTCTCAATATGCAAGGATGGCGCACAGTTACTGGGATGCGGGGGTGGGGGGGTTGTTAAAGGGCATGAGCTGCTGGAGACTTAGTTTCTGTATTTAGACTTAATCAGCTTTAGCCCTTCTCTGTGGCAAGGCTTGCTTTCAAGTTCTTATTGGTGTAATTAAGTGAGGTACTTTGCAAAGAAGACACTCCCCCTGTTTACTTTTACACCCCAGGAGACCCAGCAATTGCCTCCTCCAGCCCTGGGAAGCTGTGACAGCCAGATGAGGCCCCATGGTCTCTTTCATGAATGCAGAATACAGCACACCATCAAACCCCCAACTGAAGCATCAAATCATTTCAAGTAGGTATCTGATGTTTGTGTTCCCGTTGGGACAACTTCACCCCTCAGTGTCTCTGGAACTTAGGGATAGGTGGGTGCTGGGCTATTTGGTACCAATTTTGGAGTAGGCTTCAACCCAGCTGTTTGCTTTAGGCCCCAAGCCAGGGGGATGAGGGCCATGCTGGCCCTAATCTATGGACAACATTCCGAAGTGAACTCTGAGTCTGACAGTGCCTCTAGCTGGCCGTGCGCACCCGGGAAAGGTGGTTTACCTTCCTGGACCTGTAACTGAAAGCAGGTCCAGCTCCCTGCAGCTATGTAAAGGAAAGTGGTGTATCTGCGGAGGCTGACCATCTGGAAGATGGGGGACTCATGTCAAAAAGCCCATCTCCGCCTCTCAGTGGGGGCAAAGGTTTTTATATGGAGGGGGAGGGGAACAGAACAGGGATCGAGGGAGAGGGCTGCAAAGTTCTCTACATGCAGATGAGCACAGCCCGTTCCGATCGGGCAAGTGATGGTCCAGCGTGCGTCATCCTGGTTTAGTCATCCCGGCCTCACGTCATCCTGGCTTCACATCGTCCTGGATCCATGGATTAAGTTCAGCAAATCTCCCGAGGCTGGGATGCCTGAAGGTTGGGGTCTGTATCTTTTGAAGTCACTTCCTAGGGTTCTTATAAACGTGCTGTTCGTCTATAAGCCACATATCAGTCAGAGTCAGCACTTACAGAAACAACTTCAGAAGAAGGTGGGTGGGTTACAATTTCCCACAGTTGCAGACCTTAGTTTCTCATCTGTAAAGTGGAGATAATCACAGTTAGTAAGTAAGGCATTTCCAACCATTGCATTTTTATTAGCTATGAAGCTATGCAAAACCAAAGTGCAGGATAGAGAAGCCGAAATCATGGGGGAGCAAACAGCTTTCTCTCCCCCATAAAGATCTCTCCCCTACCCGTGCATTTTTTAATCCCCTCTTTGAACTGCCTCCCTCTTCTCAAGCTGCTCCTTCTGGGCAGGAGCATCAACAGTTCATTGCTCCCAATTGAGTCCTGTCAACAAAAGGGACAGCTGATGACACTAAGGGTACATGTGCCATGCTGTGAGCAAAGTCTCAAATAGCTGATGAAAAGCACTTAAAGTAAAAGGGCTCCGGTGTCGCTGCCCAGACTGGTTCAGAGAGGGCATTAGAGAAGCTTGTCAGTGCCTTGGAGTTGACTCCCCATGGGGTTTTTAAATTTGATTTCCTTGGCTGCGATTTCAGTTCTTGGCTTAACCACAACCTCATGAAATATTAACAATTTCCCCACTGAAGATCATGTGTGTATATGTGTTGTGTGTGTGCGTAAACACAATTTTCTTCTGGAAAATTCTAAGAACGTTGTGGTGATTTGGTTTAAGAATATGTTGTTGTGTGCCAAGACCCATGCCAAGCACATCTCATGAATCGTCATGATACCCGATCAGGCTGGGACCGAGTTACTCGCATTATGAAGATGAGGAAACTGCCACCCGCCAGGGGCACGTGGGTGGAGTCGGACCCAGTCCCAGCACTACTGCCGTCCCTTAGTCACAAGGGGGGGGGGGGTGGGTTCCACCCAGAAGAATAGTCCCCAGTCCCAACTGGGAAACTTTCCCTGGGAGTCCTTCCCTGTTGGGGTGGCACCTGCACCCTCTTCACTCTTAAATGGGGGCAGGCCCACACTTCCCACGCTGCCTGGGCTGGTCCCCAAAGCCTGCCGCTGTCCACCTTTCAGCGCTGGAAAGCTTAGGGCACTTGCATTCCTTGAAAACACGCCATGCTCTGTCAGTGGCCATCCGTGGCCCAATGCCGCCACTCTCCAGGGCACAGGGTGGGGCCTCTCAGTTGCCCTCTTCTGGTGCCTTTGTGCTCAGAAGCCTGTGCGCTGTTCTCTGCCGTTAGATCGCCAGGCCGGAAGGAAGGGTCACTCGCAATGCTTCTAGGGGGGTTCGGGGTCATTTCTGTGGGTGGCCCCCTTGCTGACGTTTCACAGGTTTTATTGTATTTCATGTTTGGATGGATTTCCTTTCCTTCCTAAATCAATCCCAGCCTTGCTGTGAGTCCCAGACCTGCCACTTAATACTATGTGACCTTGGGCAAGTAACCCAACCTCTCTGGGCTTCATTTCCTCACCTTAAAATGAGACCAATAATAACACCTGCTTCCTGGGACCACTGGAGAGACTCCATTGGTTAATGCACATGGGTTCCACACAGCACCTGGCACACAGCACGCAGCAAGGGTTTGCTGGCGTTTCTTTCTTTGCCTTCAGCACATATTCAGTGTGTGAGAGACTCAAGCGACTCTTTGCAAATGTAAGTGACACAGGAGCTTTGTAGTTTTTGTGGCTCTTGGGGTCTCAGTTGAAACCGTGGACAGAATTCTCCTTTTAAAAAGCAAATTATACAGAAACCTGTCTTCTTATCACTCTTCTGTAGGGAAAATGACATAAAATAAAATCAAATCGTATTTTTCATCCAGTAAACTTAAATATGCGTCATTAAAGGAAACATGGGACTTTTCTGACATTAAAATCCTGTTGCTCAAAATGAGCCCGAGATGACGAGTATCAAGAAGCTGTGGTCGGGCGTGGCCCCAGCAGGGCCTCTGACAGGCCGCGTGCCGGGGCCGCAGCCACAGCGGGGCCTCCAGCATGCGAAGAGCTCGCTGGTTCCCACTGAGACACCTCCTCATGACCCCACAGCAGGAGAATAACCCCCTGGCTGTGGTCCTCCAGGCACGTCTCTAGAACCCAGCAGATTTGTCCGGTGTTGGGGAAGGAACTGGACACACACACAGAGAAACGGGAACACTGCAGAGGTGGACATCAAAATGCTCCGAAGGGCGTCCCGGGAAGTGGGATTTCGGGGAGCGCTGGCAAACACATGGGCAGCACAGACAGAAACAGAGAACGCCTCCTTATTGAAATATGTGCCACGACAGTTCACTGAAGGAAAATTGGGACCAAATGATTGGGTAGCAGTCCACTAGTATCACTTCACCAAGGGGGAGATGCACATCAGAGGGACACAGGAAGCTTCCACTACATAAGGCAAAAATGTGCTTTGAGTACATGTGGTAACCTCCCCCGCACTCAGATAATTTAGCAATCCTCTGAAAGTAGTTCATCTACACTTCAGAGGATGCCCAGTCCCCAGCTGGCACAGCTGGTGGCGATGATCAGGTTTGCCCCAGGCAGACACATCCCTCGGTCCCGTGGAGCTGTGCAGGTGTGCAGTGGGGCAGCCACAGCTCTCTCTGAGTGCAAGCCTAAGGGCCTGGGAATCTGTCCCATTTTCAAGTTCCAGACCCTCCCAGTCCTCAGGTTCTTCATTTGTAAAATGAAGGTCCCTTTCAGATGAAAAGTCTTGTAACTCCAGGATCTGAGGGTACAGGAGGCGTTGCAGAAGGGGCTGGAAGGGGGGCAATAGTGCACCTACCTGAGTGGAGACAGCAGGTGTGGTGGAGGAGGGACAGTGAAGAGTGAGGGGGAAGAGCATGTCATCACCAAGCCCTGCCTGCTCAGTCTAAACCTTAGCTGTACGAGAATTATCTTTAATCAATTCTTTATAATTCAACTTAACCCCAAGTTTGAGCTTCTGTCCCACTGAGTCTCGGTCACTTCTGGAGTCTCCCATTCACCTTGGCCAGGGCAAGATCTAAGCACAATGGGGCTCACAAAGTGCTAACGTTAGAGGCAGACGTACCCACCCTTAATGGCAGTAATGTCCACGTCAGTCGCCACCAAGATGGACCCCTTTCCTATCCATCTGTCCTTTAGGTGTGGTTGTGATTTTCACACCAAGCCTGGGGGCACTGAAATTCTGTGTAGCCCTCTTACTGACCTGGCAACATCAATTCACAGCCATTTTTCCTCTCTGGGTCTTCCTGCCTGTAACACCATCATTTGCATGATTTGGGGAGAAGGTTCAGTTTATGTTAACAGAGATCCAAAGATCAAAGGTTTATTTCCCTCTCATGTTAGACACAGGCAACCCAACACTTAACCACTAGGTGGAGGGTATCGGGACTGGAGAGGCCAGGTCCCTGGGAGGCCAGGAAGTCAGACGGTTCGTCAGTGGGTGCTGAAGACAGGATGAAGAGGAAGACAATGGGACCAAGGCTACAATACTTCTAGTCCATAGAGGAAAGACAGTGGAATCCATCCCTGGTGGTGATCTCTAATGGCAGTGAGAGATGGTCAAGATGCAAGACAGTGACCAGGAAATGGCAGAGGAGGATAAGGATCCTGAACAGGCAAATATTTCTCTTTGTGTGCAGTTACTGGAAAGAATGAAACCAGCATTCCCCACAGTGGGGGTCCCCAGGGAAACCATAGAATCAGGAGGTACATAGTTTCATCTTTAAAAATCTCCAACCTTTTTGTTTAAGTTCAGGCATTACCCTCTCTTCTCACACCAACCTGTTCTCAGACAAAGCCCCAAACTGCCTTTGGGGTGAGCTAAACAATGCTCAGAATGTTTCCCCAGCTGCACCAATGTCTGAAGCCCAGCTGCCGACCCTAACTAGGACGAGAATAAGTGCCGCTGGGAAGGGTTCTACAGCTTTACCTCCTTTGGTCTCTGCTGTTGGTGGCCGGGAGGCCTCAGTTACTGGAAGAGCCCTCTTCTGTGTAAACAACACCGCTGCGTCCTGATGTCATGGCTCGGGATTTTATAACTTCCAGTTTCTAGTCTCTTCCATGGGACTTTCCACACTTGGCCCCCTTTCCCAAATTTAGTGCAGAAACATGAATTTGAAATAATAGGGGTTTAGAATGGAAAGAAAGTATATAAGGACTCTCAGTTATTTGAACAATTTGATTCTGTAATAGCATCAATGAAAGACTGAAAGGAAAATGGGTGCAATAAGAGGCTAAAGAAACAATGAATAATTATAAGATAATTGTTTTTGTTTTTATGTGGGCCTTACTAATGGGCCAGGCACTGTGCTTGTTAGTTCCTACATGTGACCCTGTCTAGTCACCACAGTGCTGTGAGGTAGATGCTATTATTATGTCCACGTTATGGATGGGGACATGGGAAACTCTTGTTTATTTTTAGTTGTCCTCACTGACTGATGGATTGAGGTAATACTCAACTTCTGTGGATAACTCATAGCTTACACATAAAAAAACACTGGGCAGAAAGAGATGCGTTGTCCCTGTTTCCGTCTGTTTCTGTAACTTGCCACAAATAGCAAACCAGCAAGGCAGTGACCTTGACGTTTGGCTCTCTGCATCTTTCCTGCTTTGTCCTGGCCTCTGCAGACCTTGGTGGGCCTAGATCTATGCTTTCCCACGTGTTTGCTCTCCTCATCTTGAATGAGGAAATTGAAGGGTCTTTAGACTGCACTGATGGATTTTCCTTGGACCACCCAAGAAGTCATAGACCAAAGAGAGATTAAAATGCCTCTCTCCTGAGTGTGCCTTCAAGAGGGGACTAAATGATGAGAAATTAATGTGATGTGCCAGGTGAAGAAACTTAGGTGAAACGGTTGCTGAGGCCTCTCGAGGAAACAGTCAGAGCCTATGCTTTGAGTCAACCTCCAACTGAGAACATGCGCGGAGGGCACATCCCAGGAAGACATCACATAATGCCCTGATGACCAGTGAATATGTTCAGCTGTGAGGAATGGAGGAAGGCTGTGGGAAATGTTGGCATGCCATGCTCTGGGAGTCTCAAATGGACGGTGAATTCGGACTGAGATAAGTGTCCTTACAGCAAGGGTGAGGGAGGCAGCCTGGCGGATCGACAAGGGGGAAGGCAGCAGCTCTGAAAGGAGACAAACTGGGGTGCAAGTCTGCACCCTGGGGAGATGTTTGATTTCTGCCAAGACAGAGGAGCTCCATCCCCCAGGTTCTCCCTCTTACAACTGAAAACCCTGCCTAAACACAAAAAGCTAACTCACAGAGACTGTGAACGGTGCAATGAGGAAGGCAGACTGCCGAGGGACCTTGGGACTCAAGGAATGACTCAGCACTGAGTTCCCAAACTTTCATTATTGTCTCCCAAATATCCAGAGAGGGCACTGGAGAAGCCTGGATCTGGGACCATTAACAGACAGAAACATGTTCCAAGAACAGCTTGTTTTCCCCAGAACAAGGTACCAGGAAGAGAGTGGACTAACAGGACAGAACACCTTCACGACCACACTCACCCTGCTCTAGTGGCCCCACACCAGGGGAAAGACTCCCTTTCCTCCCCAACCCTGCAGTTTCAGAGGGGCTGAGTAGGGAGTTGACCTCTTTGTCCTATTGCCCTAATGCCATGGACCTCTGTCATTTTTCCAAATTATACCCAATCCAATCTAATCTCCCACCCAATGTTACTGGCACTGCTGAGCAAGTACCTAATCTTCCATTTCTTGCTCAATAGAAGCAGGTGGTGCTTTCATCCCCCTGCTGGGGTGACATCATTGTCCCAAGTAGAGACCTGAACCTCCACCCCATCCCGCAGCTTGGACAGTGTAACGTAGGGCTAGTCAGCACTTCAATTCCTCACTTCCCTGACTCCCCCTGCCAGCGTGAGAAGGCATGGTGCTGAGCCTCCACCCCATCAGGGAGGCTGTGAGGACAGTGAGGCAGGACTGAGTAGTACGAGCTGGCACTGTGCTTCCCCTCCCTAGTATCACTGGCATGCGGCAACAAGCCGAACATCCACTCCCATCCTAGACCTACATGCTACATCCAAACAGGTGAGATTGCTTGCTAACAAAGATCAAACAAGATCCAGACTCTCACAGTGTAATCCCCCTGAAGTCCAGATACAAACAGTTTGCTCATCATCTTAAACATTAGGATAACCACAACTTAAATGAAAAAATGTGTGTCCCAGCACACACGCACACAAATAAAATGTAGAAAGATCTAGAAAGGATTATGAACAGCAATCATAAATATACTTGAAACACAGAATGAAATACAAAGACTCAGCAAAGAAATAAAAAACAAAAAGAATAAAATGAAAATTATAGAACTGCAAAAACTATCACCAAAACAAGAGCACTGTAAGGGCTCAAGAGCAGAATCAATGTGACAGATGGAAGAACAAACGAACTTGAAGATAGAACAACAGAAATTATTCAATATGAACAAGAAAGAAAAATAGTAAACAAATAAATAAGGCAAGCCTCAGATATTCATGATAACCAGCGTGCTGCAGGAGAGGAGAAGGAGTGTGGGGCTAAAAAAAACGTTTGAGGAAATAATAGCTAAAAATTTCTGAAATTTGCTGCAAGGTGCAAATCTAACACAATCAAAAAGCTGAGTGAAACCCAAACAAACCTGCATTAAGACACATCATAATCAAACTTGAGAAAGCTGAAGACAAGTAAAAAATCTTGAAAGAAGCTAAAGAAGGACAAATTATCTATAGGGAACACCAATGCCATTAACAGTGGGTTCCTCATCTGAAACCATACGGAACAGAAAGAAGGAGCGTAAAACTGTTCAAGTGATGAGGGAAAAGAACAGCCAACCACAGATTATACACCCAGTGAGACTATCCTTCAGGATTAAGTGGGAAACAAAGAGATTCTCTGGTAAAGAACACCAGGAGAGCCCTGGCCAGGCTGCTGTGTAGGTTGGAGCATCGTCCTGTGTATCAAAAGCGTTGCGGGTTCGATTCCCAGTTGCACACACCTACGTTGTGGTCGTGTTCAGAAGGCAACCAATCAGTGTTTCTCTCTCTTTCTCTTCCTCTCTCTCTGGAATAAAAACAAACAAAACATGTCCTCTGGTGAGGATTAAAAAAAAAATTTAAAGAAAGACTAAGAGAATCCATTTCTAGCAGACCTACCCATAAAGAATGACAGGCCGAAGTTCTCCGAGGACACTCAGAAAGGACAGAAGGATAGGGTAAACGATAGGCTTTACTGCTCGTTATTAGTTTTTAAAATTGTATTATTTAGTTGAAACAAAAATCCTAATACCATCCGTACTGGTGTTTGATGTATAGAGAAGAAAAACCTAAAACAATCGTATTTGGAAAGTAGGGAGGATACAGGGCCCTAAAGGGAAGCAGGTTCTCTAAACTGAGCCCCATGAGTCGGCCGCGAGAAGCTCTGCACACCTACTGCAGCACTTAGAGCGGCCCTGGGGAAAGCGGCGCCAGCCACACACCCAGACACGTCAGCAGGAAATCCAAATGGAATCCAAAGAATGTGCAAGCACCCTACAAGATAGCAGGACAAGAGAAACAGAAAAATGAGAAACAGGTAACAAACAAAAAATGACAGATAATCAACTGACAGACTTAGCTGTAATATACAAAGCATTGCATTTAATATTAATTATGTACACGCAACAATGAAACACAGAGGTAGGCAGAGTAGACTAAAAAACACAACTGAACTGTATGATGCCTGCAGGAACCTCACTCCCAATATAATGACATGGGCAGGTTGAAGGGAAAAGGAAGGGAAAAGACACCACATGCAGACACGTGTGAATCTAACAGAGGAAAGAGCCATTGTATTAATATCAGATAAAGCAGACTTCAGAACAAAGACGACCAGCAGGGATGAGACGGACATTACGTAAAAATAAAAGGATCTATCACCAAATCTTTCCTCTGCCATTTGCATCTCTACTGACAACCGATATAACCTCGTTGAACCTCAGCTTCTTCATCTCTGAAATGGACACAAACACCTTGTAAAATACTATGAGGATTAACTTCTGAGTGTAGATTAGCACATGGTAAAGGCTCAATAAATAATAGTCCGCCCATCCTCTTAAATAATGTGTGCCACCTTATCATCATTTAAATAATGTGTATCAACCAGGAAATCAGGAACCACACAGTCGTGTGTGTGATAAAATATACACATAACACACACTTTACATTTTAAGTGTATGATTCGGTGGCATCAAGTCCATCCACACTGTGGTGCAACCATCATCACCACCCGTCTCCAGAATCTTGTCACCATCCCAAGTTGAAACTCAGCACCCATCAGACCCACCAGTTGTTTCAACTGAGACAATTTAACATAAAGAATTTCTTAAAAGATTTTCTTTATTAATTTTTAGAGAGAGGGGAAGGGAAGGAGAAAGAGAGGAAGAGAAGCATCAGTGTGTGGTTGCCTTTCACACACTCCCTACTGGGGACCTGGCCTGCAACCCAAGCATGTGCCCTGACTGGGAATTGAACCGGCAACCCTTTGGTTCCTAATCCAGCACTCAATCCACTGAGCCACACACGCCAGGGCTAACCTAAAGAAGTTTTAAGCCAGGTATTGGAAGACTTAATAGGCAACTTGAGACACTGCTGAGGTGGGAACCACAGAGGGACACAGCTACCACTCCTATGGCTGCTGGGGCAAAGGGCAGGGGTGGATGGGAACCTGGGGGCTGAGAGGAGGGTTTCTGTGGAGCTAGCACCCAGGCCCTGAGGGGACAAGGCTGAGTTCTGAGGTCAGAAGTTAGAAATCTGCATGTCAGCAGCTGCCTCTCTCTGAAGGCTTTGTGGTCCTTCCTGCCTCTCTCAGCTCCCGGAGGCCACAGGTATTTTTTGGCTTGTGGCCACATCACTCTAACCTGGCCTCCATCTTTACATGGTCTTCTCCTGTGTCTGTGTCTGAGTCCAAATTTTCCTCTTCCGATAAGTCCACCAATCACATTGAATTAGGCTCCCCCATAATCCACACACCCACACAATACGATGCTTCCCATAACAGGTGGATTTGGAGCTGAGAGACAGTAGCCCAGTAACCAGCACAGGTATTGTTCTGATAATCAGGGAATATAGGCCTGCTTCTGCCCACACAAGTCTCAGGGACCTTTCAGAGCCTCAGTCTACCCATTTGCAACACGGGGTGGGGGCAGTTGAATTAGCAAACAGGTGAAGACGAACTATGTGTGGGGCTCATTGCCACATGTATGGGACATGAAGTAACAAGACCCACATTCTGCTCCTCAGGTACTTAAGGGGAACCATGGCAGCCCAGAAGCAACAAGGTGACCACCAGGTAGGGAACGGACGGCCTGAAGGCCAAGGGGGGTATGAATAACTAAATTCCTGAGCTAAAATCCCAATTTGATTTGACCAGGGGAAAGGAGGACCGCCCAGCTGGAGTGTGAATGAGCCCATGGGTTTACAGGATTGAGATGCCTTTCCAGAAGCTTTCTGATGGGACTGAGGGATCCCAGACGGGCACGGAGCTTAGGTACACGGAATAAAGTGGTTTTCAAAGGGCCGGGACCCAATTCCATATTCATCCGACCCAGAGTAATGTAAACTGCCTTCTCCACTAGACCTACGGTTTATTTGTACAGTTTGGGCCATTTCTGTAAATGTTTGACCCGTTTGGAAATCCAATCCAAAGGGAAAGCAAATGAAGGCTTTTATTTTGTGTGATGGAATTCACGGTCCATGACGGTGACATTTTACCTACTGCAATGTATTAAATGCTGCATTCAATAAGCCAGATGAAGAAAGGACCCGTTTTGTTTTGTTTTTTCTTGTTTCGAAACATCTCAAAACCTAGGGAGAAAGAAAAATGCACGGCTTTGTGGGGAGTAAAGAGACATGAGACTCGATGCGCAGGGCTCTGGGCACGTGGGTGCCCTGTGGGTCTCGGACGGATGGGACACCCGAGACAGTCAGGGGCTCCCGGCGGTCCGAGTGGGGTGCCCAGGGGAGCGGGTCTGCTGAAGGGGCAGACTGCTCCACCTGGTGCCGAAACGCAATGACTCCCTTACCGGCCGAATGTCCTTCCGGTTCACTGAACAGGCCGTGAGGAAGCCAGAGTTCTTGTTCAGAAAAAGATAATGCAACTTTCAAAATGAATGACTAATTGCCGCCAATTTCTCCTTTTAAAAAATTACCATAATATTGACTTTCATAGAGTCAAACTTGCTACTTCTAGTATGTTAGAGGGAGAGAGAGTGTGGGCAACGTATGTTATAGCATGAACATTATAAATTGTTATATGCATAACACATGCCTGGTTTTTTTATTGTTATTATTAGGTTGCTGTTACAATTTTCTGGGATTGGAGATACACTTCGAACAGCAAAAAACTACAAATAAGAAAAAAATTAACACATCAGCTAGTTCCGTGCTTAAGAATTCATGGGTGATTTTCCAAACCTTTAACCACTGGTAGAGACAGGCTGGGTCCTGTTCCGTTTTAGGCTGGAGGCCCCTCCCCCAGAAGTCCCGGTTCCCTAAGCCCGGGGCAGGGCCCAGAAACCTGCATCTGTGCCGAGCCCCCCGGGTGCCAGCCCGGACGAGAACATCCAGTGGGAACAGAGACCCCACGGTTCTCTGCACTGTACTTGGCGCACACAGCTAGAAACATAGCAAATATCTGTGAATAACCCAAGACTTCTGAGACGTGAATGGACAGTTTGTGACTCAGCCGGGGTCCCAATGGGAAGCAGATAAACTGCTCAAATGAGGAGAATTTCATTTCAGGAGGATCTGTTTACAAAGGGATTTTTTTTATACAGGTGGGGTTAGGGGATGGGGGACAGTAGCATAAATTTGTTGTCACCCCCGTTCCTAGGGGAGAGATGGAAAGGGCAGTAACAGGACCCAGGAGAAAGAGCCACGTAGGTATGGCCACATCAGAGGAATGGTGACCTTGGACTGAGGGCCATTCAGGTAGGGACTCCCCGAGGGAGGTGATAACTTCTCCGTTGCTGTTGTCCTGTTCAATTTCCCCATGGCTGTGCTCTGTGGGAAGCAGAGGCAGGAGGACCCTGGGGCTGCTCCTCACAGGCTCACCAGGGAGAGACAGGGTCCAGAGGTGCTGCGGGAGGAAACATTCTACATTTTCCCACCTTCTTTGTAAACCCACATGGAGCCTACAGCCTGCTGTCCATCACCGCCACCACTACCTCTTCCTCAGACCTTCCTGGCTTCATGGCTAGTTTATTGTCACACCTTCCAAACTGGTCCCTGCCCCTCCACCTTGTTCCCTTCCAGTCCACCTTCCAGAGGCCCAGATTTCTAACATGCACACCCAGTCATGCCACTAGTGTATCAGGTCCCCTCCGGGGTCCTATGGTTTGCAGGACAGCTATGTCTCCATGCCCAGCCCCCAGGGCGTCTTCCAGCATCTGACTCCCACCTCCCCAGCTTCCTGTCCACTCGTGCAGACACCACTCTTGAAGCTCCTGGCAATTTCCCACCTTCATGCCTTTGCACACCTGCTTCTTCCGGTTGAAACTCTTTCTCCTGGTCTTGGAGGGTCCCAGTACCACCTCCTCCAGGAAGCCTCCCCAAGGCGGCATCAAGCCTCCTCCCTCTGAGCCCCGACACATCCTCAATCTCTCATAACCAATGACCTCACACAAATGAAGTCCATGTAGTAGCCGTGTATTTGCAGGCAGATGTGGACATTCAAGGTAGGGACATAAGAGAGGTTCCTCTTCCCCAAATGTCAGGGAGAAATGAGACTTGATCAAACAAATAGCACCTGCATATCAGGTCCTCCAGTAATGAAGCTTTTATCAGTGATAATCAGCACTCATCATGTGCCAACGAGCAGTCAGGAATTTAAGCATTGCCTGGGTTTGGTGTCAGGCGAGCCCTTGCAAGGGGCATCTGCCAGGCCCAGCTCTGTTCCCTAAGAATTTTTCTGGATTCAGTAAATGCATTGCCCTTCAGCTGTTTCCCTGCTCTTAGCGTGATCCCAGAGCCTTCAACCTGGGAGCACATGGTATCCTGGATGACCGACCAGAGAGTGACCCATCAGCTGAGGGATGGCTGGAGACTGGCAGAGGGGCGAGAGGCATGAGGGTCCTCGGCCTGAGAAGCTCTATCCCAGAGCCCTCGCCAGCAGCGAGACACCCAGTTGGGGTTTGGATTGGGTCCTGATTGGGAGCACAGTGAAGCCTGTATTCTGTTGGGGCTGCAAACCAACCCGTTCTGGGGCATTCGCATTTCAGCTGGGTTTGCGGTCACATCCGGGCTGTTCAATTTCACTTAAATCAGCAGCACGAGGGTGTCGATCGCAGCCCTGTGGCTTTGGTGACCATCAGTGCCAATTACACGAAATGCCAGTTGCCAGGGCAATCCTACCTTTGCACAGGCCAGCAGAAGGAAAAAAACTGTTCCCAAAGTTAACTGAAACCAAACCAAGACCACATGGCTCCTTTTGGGGGAATTGACCCCAGCCCCTTTCCCATCTCTGTTTCCTCCCGGTGGTGTCGGAGCCGACCCCACCCAGCGCACATTTCAATTTTTGTACAATTCACCTTTGTTGGATCCAGGTTTGCTTTCTCTGAGCAGCTGGTTGAACCAGCAGCCTGTGTGGATATTAGCATTTAATGGGAACACTGGATCATTTCTCGGCAGCGCTAAATGTCTGTGTGCTGTGGATTTTCAACTCTACAGAGGCACTTGAGAGCTCCGGGATTATGAAAAATCAAATCATAACAACTGGTATAAAGAGAGAAGGGAGGCAAGTGACTGGGTCCGTGGGATATCGAGTTGCTTCTGAGACCAGCTGATTTCTAGAACCTGTCCAACCTTCTCGCGTGTCGGTGGTGGCAAAATTGACTGTGAATCCATCGGCCAGAACATTGTCCGGCTTGGTTCTGGGTGTGGCCAGTTCTCTGGTGTGTCTTTGATTTTCCTTTGAGCAAAGGCTTGGCTAATAAGGAACGAAAGTTAGTTGAGAGTGTAGTATTCATTTCTGAAATGTCCATGGTGATGGATAGAGTTTTATCGTACCATTATGGGCTATAATCTTTTTTAAAGGTGTCTTTTTAAAAGCTTATTTATTTTTGAGGCAGTTTTAGAATGATATAAATTCAGCCATCATACAATTCACCTATTTAAAGTGTATAATTCAGTGAGTTTTCATATATATAACATTATTAACCTTTCTTTTAAAATGTGACAAAATACACATAACATAACATTTGCAATTTTAACTGGTTTTAAGTGTACAGTTCAGTAGCGTGAATCACTTTCACAGCATTGTGCAACCATCCACACTGTCTATTTGAAAACATTTTGGGGGGTGAAGTTTTGGAAATAGATAGTAGGGATGGTTGCACAGGTGGTTGAATATCCACATGAAAAGTGAAAAAATGTTGTCAAGTTTCCAAAGGTGTTAACTCCAAAGTGCAAACACCTGGCTCACTGGTTACTAGAAAGTTCTAGAAGCTACTGGTTCTTTAACCTGAGCTCCCTGGAGAAAGAGAACTTGGCCCCATGTCTCCAATATCAAGAATAGTCTTTGGTGCACGTAAACACATCATCCATGTTAGTGAGATTTGTTCTTAGAAGTGTCTTACAATTGGGGTTCTATGTTGGAACCAGCACCGGGACCAGTGTGGGACTGCTGGCCCAGGAGGCAGGCATCTGCGTGGTGCTGTGAGGGGAGCGGGGGCGGGTCAGGACCCAAGCCCATCACTGCCCGTTCCCCCATCCCATCAGCAACCATAGAGCCTTGCACCTGCCACACACTGGATGACTTTCTAGGCTTTTTTTGTTTTTTTAACCTTGGAAGACTTTTAATACAAAGAGAAAATGTTCAAACCATATTAATAAAATGCACAACTGATTGCTGGGGGGATTATTGTTTTATGTTTCAAAGCATAAATACATCAGCTGAGGTGACCACAGGAAGGGTGACCCCTTCCCTGGGGCCCTCGCCTTCCCCTCTGACCGAGCCTTCTGCTTCTCTCTCTCTCTGTCTCTCTCTCTGTCTCTGTCTCTCTCTCTCTCTCTCTCTCTCACACACACACACACACACACACACACGTCTCCAGCCATGCAGACCTCCCGTCTACTCCCCAAGCTCACTTCCACTTCGCCTTAAGCATTCCCTCCTTCTGGAACTGCCTCCCCCAGGTTTCATCTCAGCCCCTCCCTGACAGGACCCGCCTGTCCACTTCACATCACCTTTCCTTTTCATCCCAGCTCTTACTTAGTTCCTGGCTCACATTATTTGTTCATTTTCTATCCCCCATACCTGATCAGACTGCAAGCTTGTCCTCTTTCCCGCTATAGCCCCAGTATTTGGGACCCTCCTTGGCACATAGTAGCTGCTCAACTAATATTTGTGGGCTATTCCAAAGTCAACTGGTGAGAAATGGATGGAGTCCCACCCCATGGCTTCTTATGTCTTGGCTGTGCCCACTGCCCCCTCCCTGCCCCTCAGAACCCTGTTCCTCACCCCTTTCCTGTGGGCTGGGGCCTGCAGTGCAGGCTGTGAGAATGCTCCATCCACACCAAGGGGCCCACAGCTAAGGCGACCCCGTGGACGGATGTCTGGGGCATTTGTATTTCAACAAATCAACACATGAAACAACCGCCAGTGTCGGGGTTCCAGTCCTCTAGGAGCTGGCTGGAGGAGTGGTTTATTTCGAGGCTGGGCTGCAAACCTCTCCACAGAGGGTGCCTTCAATGCTATTCCAGAAGCCAGCTCCGCCTCTGGAAGGGGGCCATCCATAAGTCTGTGGCTCCGGCAGTGACAAGATAATTGTTCCGGAGCTCCTGACTCTGGCTCCTCCAGTGTTCTTCCTGCCTGGATGCCTGGAGCCTTGGGGTGATAAAGAGGCCCAGCTTCCAGCCAGGCTGTCCCAGGGGACAGAGATGCCCATATCTGGCAGGGCTGCTGCCAGCAACTTGACAGGAGGTGGCCTGCCAGTAGTGGAATCAGAAAGTCTGTAAAAAGGAACTGGAGGGCACAGCCCAGCAAGTTACTCGGCATTGGGCATCTGGGGCTCACACCGCACAAGGCAGACCCCTTGTGGGGGGATGGTGCTGTTATGGCTTCATCAAGAAAGACAAGAATCCCAAACACCATAGAAACACCAGGCATTGGCCCACTGGCCACAACTTGCTGGGCCAAGGTTCAAGAGAAGCTGTGGCCTCGTGGTACTCATTCCGTGGGACATAGTCCCTCTTGCTAAGTGCCCGAGAGCGTAGAGTAGATGCAGGTCTGTGCGTCCCCAGGAACCTGGGCTTCACTGGGACAAGGGAAGGTAGAAAAATCCCACTTATTAAGGCATGTTTTTCAAAAAGGGTCGGCGGGAGCCTGAGTAACAAGATGTGGGTGTGAGTCTTACCGTGAGGAAGCTCACATGGCAGACAAGGCCTCGGTCAGGGCCCTCCCTGCTCTGAAGTGTGTTTGACGCACCTCGGATCACAGGGCAATGTTTTCCCCATGACTCTGCCTCTGCCCTTCTAGAAACAGGAACCTCACCAAGTGATGATGATGATGATGATGATGATGATGATGATGATGATGATAGCACCGCCAACTGATGTTTGCCTACTCCACCTCTTTCTCCAACTCCCGCCTCATCTCCCATTCAGACACCTGCCGTCAACAGGCCGAGGCAGCGTCCCTGGGGCTGCCACTCAGATCAAATCCATTCCACAGACTTCAGTGGCCCTGTGCCTGGCAGGGTGACAGGAGAGCAGTGGGCCCAGACCCCTGATCTCAGGGAGCTTGGCTTCTAGAGGGAGAGACAGGCAGCAATCTGATACCCCCTAAGTATGAGGTCCCAGATTGTGGCAAGGGCTAGGAGGGAGAAGTTCTGTCCATGAGACTGTATCCTAAACGGTGTTGTGCAGTGGGGAGCTGGAGACCCAGGTACGTGAGTCTAAGTGGCAGGGCAGCTGGAAAAAGGGAGGCATTGGCCCCTAAATCCAGGCTTTCCTGCTGGGCCCTCCCAAGTCCACCCCAGGGATCAATATAGGGTGGTTGAAAAGACAATTGGGTACCAAGCCCCAAACCATCATTTGGATTTCAAACTCACATGGAGTTTCAAAATTTATCCTTTCCCAGTGGACTCTAACTGTGGCTGCCTTGTGCCCTCCGAAGCAGTCCTGGATGCCCTCATGTGCCCAGTGCCCGGCCAAGCCCCATGAGGGAGATTGGTGAGTTCTGGACTATGTGGACCTGGACACTTGGTTATAAGGAGAAGCATTGCTTAAGGAACTGCTGGAGAATTGAAGTCTTAATTGTAACCCGCTATTGAGCCCATTGCTTTGAGGGGCCATGTTCTGGGCCACGATGGAGGCAGATCAGACCAGAAGAGGGCGATTTACACAGACCCTTCAGGGAGGGCCTGCCATGGTGCCTCCTGGTGCTCTGCTGGTCTTTTTCCAGCACTCTTCTCTCTTGCACACACGTGTGTAAACAGCTGCTGAACACATACCTAGCTAAGGCTCACTAACGCATGGGCTTCCTTCTACTCAGGGGCAAGTGTGGTTGAAGACAGCTCCATATTGTATGGGAGCCAAGGGTGTTTACCATATGTGCAGGTGTGTGCAAGACTTATGTGAGTGTCTGTGTGTGAAAGAAGGTGCATGAATGTATGTGTGTTTGGGGCATGTGAGTGGATATATGAGTGTGTGTGCAAAAATGTGTGTCAGAGTGTTCTAGTTAGTGTGTGACAGTGTTTCTCAATGTACGTGTGCATGTGAATGTGTAAGTGTGGGTGTCTTCATATGTGTGTGTCATGAGTGAGTGTGCAAGAGAGTGAGTGTGCGAGTGTGCAAGGCACATGCGAGCATGCGTGCAGTGCATGAGTATGTGTGTGAGAGTCTCCAGGCCAGGACACCTCGGAGGAGGTGGTAAATGTGGATTGCTCCGTGGACTCTTGTGACCGAGGACTGCTGCCTCTGGGCACGCGGTCAGTTAGCCGGGGGAATCTCGAGAAGCCCAAGAGCAATGTTAAGGCCTTTCCAGAAGGAGACACCTCCTGTCAGAGGGAAGAAAACAGCTCCCTGAGCAGGTGTCTCTCTAGCATTTGGGGGAGCTAACGGCAGTGACGACGGTCTCCTGGCTGCCAGGTCCTCTGGGAGAAGACTGGGACTGCGCTGGGAGTGACCTGTGAAGACTGTGAAATTGCCTTTCCATTTAGATTTTGAGAGCTCATTCAAGTCATTTATTTCAAGATCATACAGAATGCTGTTTTTCTTTTCTTTTTCATCTCATCTTCACAATGCCCCAGAAAGTGGGCAGAAAGAAGTTAAACTGCCCTCGTTTTTTATATAAAATGTAAAGTTTGATGAGGTAGAGGGATCCATTCAACATCTCAGTGAGTGGAAATGACCGAGTTTGGCTAAGACCCTTGGAAATTGCTATTCCACGTAGAAACTCCCCAGAGACACAACCGTGGGGACGAAGCTTGTCTTTTTTATGAAAGTGTTGTCTCAGGTGCCCATGGGCGCCTTGTGCAGCTCTGAGAAGTTCAGTTCCTCTCCCTCTGCCTCTCAATACCCTGCTATTATGAGCCTTTTAATGCCGCTGGTTGCCATTTTTTGCTAGCTGCTTGATTGTATCATTTATCTCATTGTTTATTTCCAATACGTTCAGACTCCTTTGAGGTGGCCGTTTGGAAAAATGCTTTGGGGTGAATGTTCGCTACCTGTATCTCCTGGCTTCATTCCATCTGGACAATTTGGAAAAAATCTGGACAACTCAGCCGTTCCAATGTTTGGTCCGTGACACACTGGGTCTTTGCCTTCAGACGTTTGGGGTCCCGAAGACACAGCTGTGCAAGAGAGGCAGCCAGCTATGTATTTATTGTCATCCCCCGGGGTTTACCGGGATCTCCATAAAATCTCAGCGGTGAGTCAGAGGGTTACAGTCCGGGTTGTGTTCCGGGGATCTCAGATGCTGCCTATTTGGGTTGTCATCTTGAGGAAAGCCACAAGTTTTGTTTTGTTTTAAACAAAGGAATTTTGGGATTTGTGGGGAAGCTGAAGAAAACCCTGCATCCTACAGAAAGGAAGAAAACATTTTATGGGGCATTTTTAAAGAAATGGAAGATGCAAAGATTTGGGACAGTTCATCTGGGAGATTTCAACATTCAGTTCTAAAGTTCTGAAATCTCTGTCTCTCTCTCTCTCCCTCACACACACACTCACACACACACACACACACACACACACAAACACACAGTGATGAAACAGCTTAAAAAGACGAAAGGGAAAGCTTCAGGAGAAAAAAGTTATCTCCAGAAAGTTTCCAAAGACTTCATACCTCTCATATTTAAACACAATTAAATCTTGTTTGCCCAGGTAAGATATGTGTGTTTGTGTTTAGATGGAATGTCATGTATCTTTTACAAAGTCATGGCCTGTCTCTTCCATGGAGGTTGTAAATTTTATAGCTAAGGAAATTATGCTTGCCTCCATGACCGATTTCTCTTAAAAGGTTCAGAAAGAAATCGGGGACACTTTATCCCGACAAATAACAAACGGCCACCACCAGTTTCTCTCCAGTGCTCCGTGTGTGTGTGTGTGTGTGTGTGTGTGTGCATGTGCGCGTGCGCCAGAAGTGAGCAAGCTTGTGAGTTGCACAAAGCCGTTTCCTCTCTCTACCTCTCTGCTGCAAATTCCGGAGCAACAGGGCTGTGCTGCAGACAAGCCCATCTTGCCCCTTTCCAGCCTCTTTTATTTTATTCCCTCTGCAGGACTTTTGCTTTCAATGGAAACTATTAAAGAAGAAATTCAATTGAGAGAAACTGTAATTCTAAGAGCAAACTTCTGACAGGCAAAGTCATTCTTAAAAATGTATTTTATTGTAAATGTCACTCAAAAATATTTCCCCTATTTATATATTTCTGTATGTTAAATGTGGTCTTCTTAAGTGAGTGCCGAGTTTGTCCGGCAGAACACATTCTGACATACAGGTTCTCAGGTTCCCCAAGGATATCGACACAGCTCCAACCAAAAAGAGTGAAAAGAATTTTTCTAACAGCTCAAACTTAATAACTAATTTTAATAAGATCAGTGACTACATCCTCCCTGGGGTCTCATGAATAAAGCATCCTTTGTTTTGGCAATGGGCCACTGGGTTCATGGAGTAAAAAACATACACAACATGCAGCTCGTGAAACGGACAGTCAGACGTGGGGGCACTAACTGACCACAAAGAGCACTTCCACTCCTCCACAAAACAGCAGGAATTTCAAACGGGCCCCAGATAAATGGGCTTCCTTCCAGGGAGGACACTGCCCCAGCGACGGGGCTGGCGAACTGTCTCCAGCCACACGCCCTCCGTCCCTGAGCAGAGCGGCCGCTGGAAAGGAAGAATGCCGCTTCGCAGCTGGCCCCCGAGACAAGGAAGGGGCCCACCAGTGTGCCAGATCCCCGCTGCGCCGAATAACCGGCTGTTTGCACTGTGCAAACACTGCGTTCCTGTGCCTCGGGTGACAGCCACACATTCAGTGAAAAGGGAGGTATTCAGTGGATTATTCGGATGGATGTTGCAACATCGGGGTTTAAAAAAATCCACGCCAGGCGGAAACTGAGTCTTGTGACTGCCTTCATTCTTATGCCTTTAATTTGGATTTCTAGTGTCATAGATGCAATCAGAAATATTTCTACATTGTGTCAAGAAATGCTTAGAGTTATGGACACGTCTGTTTCCATTATCTCACGATCCGGCCTCCCACACGCTGATGAGAAGCGGGGGCGGCTCTGACTGCAGCCTCATGAAACTAGTGAGCTGACAGATGAGGCCTGGCCCTACTCCGGCCCCAGCACAGGCCACCCCAAGTGGGGATGTGCCCCAGGCCTGCTGGCTCCCAGGCGGGGCCGTGTCCCCCACATGCCACTGCCTGTCATACACAAATAGGATGGGACAGCCCAGGTTATACCTTCCATCACTAATGGCACCCTTTCACTCTCAAAAGCGTCCTGACTTAGATGATAAATTAAATGGTCACCCTAAATATAAACAAATGTATACATATACATTCCCTTATTTACATATAGTAAGCAGGATATGTGGGTGGCAACTTCCATGTGTATATTTTTTCATAATCTTAGACAAATGAAAGAAACCCTGGGCCTGCCCTCCCACGGTTTCTCTCTCTCTCTCTCTGTCATTAGTGCCAGTTGAAATGTGTCCATAGGATGCCTGCATTCTTGTAAGGGATTGCTCAGCCCGCCTTCTGGTATTGATTGGAACCTCCTGCAAATGGAGCATGTTTGTGTGTGTGTAATGGGGGAGCCCTGGAAGAAGTGAGGTGGCAGGGTGAGGCGGCACAAGAACAGGGGAGCAGGAACAAAAGGGAGCAAGGGAAGCAATGACAGAGAAGTCCAAACTCTTCCGAGATGTAAAGCACTGAGTGCTCAATTTGCTGCAGAGAAGGGGAAAAGTCTACCTCCTCACCTGACTCCTGGGCGAGGCTTCTGACAGCGGCAACTTAGATTTGGCCACACCTCCCCAAGGCAGGATAAAGAAGGAAGGCAGGGAGCATCTTGACTAAGTAGGAGCAGCGCATTCTCGGAGTTCAACCCCATGTAGGGCCACGCAGAGGAGTGTTACCACGTCTGAAAGTATGAAATGAAGATCTGCTGCAGGGGGTGACAGACAACCTCTGCTTTGGCTCAGGGACATTTTTTTCCTGCCCTCTGGCCAGGGTGGCATGCGGGGGATAGAGATAGCCTCTGTGTCTAAGGGCTGTTACGCAGGGAACAGCAGGGGCTGGGGTCCGCAGGGTGGGGCCTGGCTGGCTGTTTCTGAGTGACTGTGGCCAGGTACCAATCCTCGGGCAATTCTGCCCCACCTCCCCCCAGATGTGGGTGGCCTGGGGGGAGGGGTCTGCACACCAGGATTCCCAGGCCACCCAAGGAGAGGGTTATGTCTAAAGCAAGCCATCTTTCTGTTCTTAATGGATACAAGGCTGGTAGGGATCACGTGTAAGGTCGAGGTCTGATCAAATTCCCAGCATGGTCAGGTATCGGCCACCATGGCCACTGTCAAGCTCACACTCACTGTTGGGAACCTTGGCTCAAGGCAGCCATGAGCAGTGGCATGGGACTCTAGCCAGGGATGCCACCAGTCCTGGTGACTCAGTGTCATACAGACAAAAAAGTGCCCAGTGTAAAAACGAAAGTCATTAAGATGCCTTAGAACTGTTAGGGACAGCTACCCAGGGCCTCATCAAAAACCAACTGTCCAGGCAGGCAGGCTGGGTTGCACAGCCCCTCCCATCCAAGACTTCATGATCAACATCAGCACAGGATCGCCCCCGAGACCCTCGCACACAACCTCAGAAGAGAGGAAAGGGGGGCAGAGCTCCTGAGATTCTTCTCAGGCAGATACCCCCCCTCCTCCTCAGACGTCCCCGTAAAGACCAGGGCTCACAGTTCTCCTTCACGTTGGCCCTGGCCCACAGCGTCAGCCTACATCTAGCCTCTGACTTTGTGAGTATGTCACGGGGTCAGGACACAAAAATGACTAAGAAAAATGCCTTCAGTGAAGAAGAAAATGAAAGAGCAGGGAAGTTGCTGTTTAATATTTTTAAAAATACAGGTTATGCCCTCCCCCACCAGCATGGCTAAAATTAAACACTGGCAAGGGTGTGAGCAAATGCTCCTGGGCGTGCAAACTTCCCCTGTGGAAAAGGGTTTGGCAGTGTCACATCTGCAGCTGGCCCAGCAGTCATGCTCCTAGGCACACACACAACATCTGTGTTCCCAAGAATGTACACACATGCCCTATTTCTACAGCCCCAAACTGGAAACTGCCCCATGGTCCCTCGGCAGGAGAATGGTCGGATAAGCACTGGTAGAGTTATGTGGTGGAACATTACACACCAGTGAAGACAGACCAGGGCTTGCACCATGTGGATCTTACATGGCGTGAAGAAGCCTCATCACAGAGAGGGCATTGTGTGGTTCTATTCACAGAACACTCCGAACAGGTGAGAGTGCTCCAGGTGTCAGGAGCCAGGGGAGCAGCTGCCATGGGAGAAGTGGGGTGCATGCTGGGGAGAGTCCCAAGGGGTTTCTGGGATGCTAACATCATTTTACTTCTTGATGTGGGTGGAGATTACACAGGTGTGTTTAGTGTGCAATAATGCATTGAACTTTATGTCTACTACCTGATGCTTTTCTGTATGTCTCATTCAGAATAAAAAATTCAATACAAAATGTCTAAAAACATATTCACTCACCAGATGGAAAGTAGTGGACTGGCTGTGGGGGCCCGAAGCCAGATGCACATCTAATTTGCTGGATAGTGTGTCTTTTGGGTTGTTCCCTGAAAAAAATGAGGGGTACACAAGGTCTTTACCTTCTTGAGGGCATGGACCCCTCTAAAACACTGTGGATCCTTGCCCAGAAAAATGCACTGTGCTTTGCATGCAAATTCTGGGGGCTCGAGTATCTCCCTGCAGTCCACCCAGGGACGCCGTAAGGGGTTCACAGATCCCAGGCTGAGGAGCTCTGCATGGGGGGACCTGGCACAGTGGAGGGCCAGAATTAGGAAGCAGGTTCCTGAGCCTGACAGTCTGATTCCACGCTCCACCAATTTCTAGCTGCGTATTGGGTAAGGGGACTTGATGTTTAGGCCTCCGTTTCCTCATCTGTAAAATTAGGACAATAAAGGCCCTGGAGAGACTGGGAGGATTTGTGGAGACAAGGGACTCCAGCACTTAGCCCAGAGCAGGTCCCACAGTAAGAATGCTGTAAATGTCAGCAGTTGTTATGACATATCCTGGAGGCCTCCCCTAGCTCTGGAAGTCCAGGGTCTATTATCTATGAAGAATTCTGCCCTGAGCTCAGAACTGCGAAACACAAGTGAGCATGCATCCTCCCTGTTGAGGTCAGATTTCCTTTGGACAGACATGGTTTTGGTACTTGCACTCTCTGGAAACCAAAGTCAGCTTGCAAATGAGGAGCTGTCACACGTGTCTGGTGACAACATCACTGGCCTCCTGTGTGCAGAGACGTTTCCAGGAGGACATCCGCTCCAGCCCAGAAACCACTTCATAGCCCATGTGCCCTTAGCTGCCTGACTCTGGTTTTATAGTGAGCAGCCTTCGGCCAGACGACTGTGTGGAGCCTCCATCGGAGTCTGCTTGCTGCAGTTGGGAAAGGCCGCCGCATGCCTGGGATTCCCATTGGGGCCGCGAAGGCTGCACTCCTCTGGGCGGCCCTGGCTCTTCCTCTGCCCTGGTTTATCTCCTTTCGTGCCAATAAAAAAAGAAATATTTGCAGGAATAATAAAATAGGCCCACGGATTAACTGTGTTCCTCCCTTCAATATTAGGAAAACGTTTGCCTGACAGGAGCGACCCAGGATAAGGAAGCTACTCCCAAAGACACAGCCTGGGAGGAGAGAGAAGGAAGTCCCAGGAGAGGCCAGGTGTTTAGCAGGCCACCTCTGGGGGGCATTGCTCTGCCCCTTAGACTCTGGCATGACTCTTCGAAGCGTCAGTGTGACTCAGCTGTCCAGCCAGAGCCTGTGCCCCGAGCCCCACCATTTGCGGATGGGCTGGACCAAAGACTGGGGTCACATCTATTCCAACTGTTCACTGTTGAAAGAGACCCAGACAGGACACAGGTAAATCAATAATAATAGGCATTCTCAGGTGAGGGCTCCTTGCTTGGAGTTGGTGGACACTCGCAGAACTGCCCATTTTACAGGGAGAAACTGAGGCTCCAGGAAAGTGTCTCGACCACGGTCCCTATGAGGGAGCGCTGGAGCTGGGATTTAAACCCAGGCAGTACCTGTAAACTGTAACGCAACATTCCCACAATACAGATGTGGAGTCACTTTCCTCCTTGCCCGCCTGACAACAGATAGTCGTCAACAACTGACTAAGATAGTCGTTAAAATTAACACAGACCTCAGTCTAACCAGAAGCAAATCCCAGACAAATCTCAATAGACAACATTTTACAAAATACCTACCAATATTGCCCCAAACTATTCAGATCATCAAAAACAAGGAAAGTCAGAAACTGTCCCAGCCAAGCAACACTAAGGAGACATGATGACTAAATACCAGGTGGGATCCTGGAGCAGAAACAGGACATTATGTAAAACCCAGGAAAATCTGAAAATAAGTATGGACTTTAATGAATAATAATGTAATAATAACATATCAATATTGGTTCACTGATTGATCTAATGTACTGTATTTATATAAGATGTTAACAATAAGGGAAACTAGGAGTGTATGGGAACTATTTACTGTCTTCTCAATTTTCTGAAACTTTAAACCTGTTCCAAAAAAATAGTCTATCAAAAAGAATAAGATGATTGGCTGGCTGGCTGGCTGGCTGGCTGGATGGGAGGGTGGAAAGAAGGAGGGAAGAAAGGAAGGGAAGGAAAAGTGATGAAGCGAGAATCAGAGCTTTAACACTTGCAGAATCTCAGTGACAGTGACGTGGGTATTTACCATGGGTGGCTTCCCTGTAGGTTTCAATTTTTTCCTACAACATTGTTGGGAGAATAAAAAGGACGAGAGGCTAGAGGAGGTTCACAAATCTCACCCTTTGGTTTCCTTTATTTTTTTGCACTTTGCACTTCTCTGTTGGCGACGGGAGCTAGGGGAGGCCACGTCTTCCTGTGGAGGAGGACTGGTTTAATGTTCATGAAAACCTTGTCATTACGCCACTGCCAGAACGCCAGTGCCCCCAGGGCTTTACAGCATGGCTCGATTTCACGGCCAGAGCTGGTCCAAATGTTGACGAGGCGGGCATCGAAGACCATGAGGGCCAGGGCAAACTGGGGCTAGAGGATGCGGACAAAGGGACCTGGTTCATCACCCTTTTGTCCCCACAACGCACAGATCCAGCCAATCGAATGGCATCCTGGGATACTGCACTAGGCCCCTCCTCCTCCACACAAGGAGGCCATTCACACTCGGGACTAAAGAATCTGTCAGCACTTTGGAAAAGTGTAACAAAATGGGAAATGCGAATCTGGTGACAGGCGGGCAGTGCTGGGGGATAGAAACGTAGGAGCAGTGTGTTGCTGCTACTGGGGCGGCCCCACCCCCGCCTGGTTGAAGATGGGAGACACAAACAACCCAAATGCTTCCAATCTGGTCCTCGAGGAGAAAGGATATTTGTGGTAACGGAGAAATTTGCCACCCGGCGCTGTTGCCTTTGGTGTCGTGTTTCTGTGGTCGCAAGTTATTCGTCCAAAATTGGTCTCTGCTAGGAAACAACAAGAGAAAAAATTCCATCCTATAAATGAGATTTGAAGTGATCTTCTATCCTGGGCTTGATATTTGGGGAAATGAACAGAAAAAAAAAAGCAAAAGAAAAAAATGTTACTAGGTTGAATTAGTTCTTTCACCTCAACTTTTAAAGGTGCTTCTCGAATTCTGATATTAGGCACTGGGCTTCCCTTCCGTGGAGCAAGGCTGATCTCCCCACCATACCCTGGAAGGTCTCTGTCCTCCCTACCATGGATATCAGGGCACATTCTCAAAGGGCTGAGAGTTAGGGAGCACCCAAATGTCCACCCCTGCTCAGAAGGCCATAAACACACTTTGTTATCCCAGTAAGTGAGCAGAACTGGACTTCAGATCTCTCGAGACTTGCCTGCCCTACCCCGCTGTCTCCTCTTTAGGAAAAGAGGTTGTCTCAGGCTTCTGGAATAGTCTCTGGAAAATCTTGTGGATGGACACCGTTTCAGCCTGCTTGTTGGAAGCAAAGACCCGGGGATCTGGCTGAGCTTCCTCCCACACACGCACCCCAGGCTCTCTATCTGCAGAGTAGGCAGCTGGCCCTGCCATCTCCACCCAGATTGTTGAAGCCAATCAAGCCCTGTCCACAGCACTCAGCTTTACTCTGGCCGGGTGTGGACCCTCTGAAGGTGCTCAGTCTGGGGGCCAGGCCTGGGCCTACTGCATGACCTGTCTAGTTGCTTAAATCTTGCTAATTATGTACAAAATGTACCCTTGGCATTTGTGGAGGCCAGTGAGCTGACCTACATAAAGAAATGAACAGGGTGACGGTCCGAAGCAGTTGCTCAAAAAATGTCCCGTAATTATCAGTCAGGCACAGTTCTGAAGGCGTCTAACCTTTCCCCCCAGATCCTGGGCCTCACCTGCCTGCAGCTACAAGGTGAAAGAGCTGAGGTTTGAAATCAAGGAGTGGAGTCTGGCCTCCCCATCTTCCTCAGGGAGCCATAAACAAGGTGTGGCTGGAGGTTGGACCACTTGCTGATGGACCGCCTGCCCTGACTGGGAAATGCCTTGGTTAGCTCACCTTACTCCACCATTCCCACACCTCGCAGAAGGTGGGGACCAGGGAGGGACCACAGACTGCTGGCCTTGCTCAGGCCCTTCCAGTTCCATTTCAACCTGGCTTCTGATGTGACATGGGCAGTGACACTGATAACCATCCATTTAAATAAATTAAGCTTTCTCTTTCAATGTGCTCACAAGTTTACAGGCCAGTGATGAATAACAACACAACCCTTCCTCATCCCTCCCCGACTTCCCCCAAATGTCAAATGCAGCTCGGTGTCTTTGGGCCAACAAGCATTACAATGTGGTTGGCTTTTCTTACTGTTTTTTTTTTTCCTGGGAAAAGGATGGAGATTTTGAGCTCAGTAGAGAAGGGAATGGAAGTTGCCAGATGGTGCACCAGCTCCCCAACTGGCTCAGCTGGAGAGGGTGAAGCAACTCAACATGAGTACGGGATCTTCTTGGGCTTCAAGGGTACACGAGTATAAAACAGCGTGTTCCCCAGTCACTGACCAACACCACGTGCCCTGAGAAAGAGTTCCACGTGTCTGGAAAGATGCCTTTCCATCCTTCCACCCTCACTTCACTACTGATCCTCTGCTTGCAGGAACCTGGGACCCACAGACAGTACCAGAGGACTGAGATGTCAGAGGCCTGAGGCAACTATTGGTTGGTTTTGCTGAAACGACTCTACCCTGATGCCATTCATTTCTGCACCTATCTGTTCACTCATTCATTCAAAAAACATGCCAGGGTATCTCCTCTGGGTCAGGCTTTCTTGTGAAATAATGGGTATTGAAATACTTCTTTATCTTCAAAGCCTAGACCAACCAGTGTCTGGCACCTGGTAGGAATATGTTCTTGAGGGAGGGATGGATGGATGGATGGGTGAATGGGCGAATGAATGGATGGGTAGATGGATGAATGAATAGATGGACAGGTGGATGGATGGATGGATGGATGGGTGGGTAGGTGAATGACCTGCTCCCTCCAAGAAGGTAATCTTTGCTGTATCCACATTAAATCTGAATAATAATTCCTATATTTCTCACTTTTTATTTCTGGAAAGAAGGGAATAGACTACCACCTTCCCTGACCTCCCCCAACCCCTTGCCCAGAGGTACAGACCCAGCCTCTCATTGCTACATTTTCTAATATTCAACATTGATTTGGCACCTAGAACATGCTGAGCATCATGTTGGGTCCCCAGGGTCAAGGTTACAAAAAATAAGGTGGTAGATAGGACTTGCTCAGAGACTAAGGACCCTTTGTTCCCAGCCCTGTAGAGAAGGTCTCCTTATCACACCCCTGCACAGATGAAGAAACTGAGATCAGATTCGGCCAAGGTCACTCTCACAGCCACCCTGAGAGGCTGGTTCTGCTCTGGCTGGGACTCTGAGATGCCAATGCCAAAACAAATGCAGGGAGAGCAGGTCCTGTAATTGTGTGACCAGTTCTGACCACTTGGGATTTGGAAGGAGAAGGGAGGTGAGGGCTGGAAGAACCGAGGAAGGATTTAAGGCGGACAGAGCCAAGTGGACCATTGGAGAGGGTCAGGGCGCCACCGGTTCTGAAGAACAGAGAGGGTGAGAGGAAGCAACTCTTGGTCTGGCCAGCAGCCGGGCCACTCCCAGACACAACTGGCCGCTTGGACCAGGCCTCCGTTCCTCTCTCCTTCCCCCCCCCAACCCGACACCACTGACCACCGCCAACCTCAGCAAGGGCAACGATAGCCAAGCAGATCTGACCCTGAGTGTGTGCAGAGCACTGAGCTGGGAGTGCCGTGTACATTACAGGGGTACCTCAGTACTCGGCCTCAATTCATTCTGGAACTCATGGTGAGTGTCAGAACTGACAAGTACCAAATGACAAAACCTTTTCTCTTGTGGGGTAGCAATGTGACTCACACAAGGTCTAGCAAGTGCGCTGAGTCCCAAGCAAGCACTGAGTGCTGGGACATTTTTTCCTTGTCAAAATGCAATGTGTACAAGGTTTGAAGAGCTCTGAAACCAACAAGTACCGAGGTATGACTGTATTTTGCTCCATTCTCCTGAGGGAGCACTATGAGGGAGGCATGGGGTGACACCCCCATTTTCTAGATGAGCAGCTGAGGTACAGAATGGTCGAAAAGTGTGCCCAGACCTACCAAGCTAGACCTGAGTGAGGATGTGAACGCAAGTGTTGGACTCAAATTAGTGCCCTTGACTGCTCCTCCTCGTGGCTCCGTGTTCACAGCCATCTCTAGGAGTGGCCTGTGTGCATTGCCCCAGGGCAGGCACCGTGATGGTCCCTGTTGGGACCATAAGGGAAGGATCCTCAGGAGGCCAAGACTCTTGCCCCTCAGAGCACAGCAATTCACTGGTGGGTCTGAGCTTTGATCCTTGAAGCCTGACGCACCACCGCCATGTGCCACCTCCTGCCTCGGTAGCCTGTGCTCCCAGGCCTGACTCTTCTAGCTTACCTCTCTTGGCCTCAGTTTCCCCATCTGCAAAACCAGTGTGTTAACTAATAGCATGGTTCTCACTCAAGGGTGATCTTGCCTCTGGGGCACTCAGCAGTGTCTGGAGGCAGTTTGGGTTGTCACAATGAGGGTGGGGGTGTGCCGCAGTGACTAATGGGTAGAATCCAGGGATGTTATGCAGCTCAACACTCAACAATGCACAGGACAGCCCCACCCCAGAGAACCGTCCAGCCCCAAATCTCAACTGTTCCTAAGTAGAGAAGCCCTGACTCTAGCAGATCTCCAGCACCCAGAAACTAACTAAACCCCAGAGCTGGTCAGAAATGGAGTTGCCTGTCAGGATCCCTAAAAACAAAGAATTTGTTCTCCATTCTCCTAACTGCAGCCCCAGAAAAAACCCTCCCCGGTCTCACACACATGCATCCTGGCCAAGCTGGAGTGACAGCTTCAGAGTGACTGTGACCCAGACAGGAAAGCGACTTAATTTCCCAGAATGGACCCTGATTTTATGACAATTTAATACCTGCACACGGTTGCAAATCCTTTCTTACTGCTGCTGTTCAGCACTGGGGCATCAGTGATTTCCTTTTTTTTTTTCCTTCCCTGCTGCCCTCAGATTGAAGCTGGGTGAACTCTGGCGAGGGTTGTAAGAATGTCTTTATAAAGGGTCGCACGAGATTTCTTCCTCTATCGGAGTTCCTGAGGGCGCTGTATCGCATTACTAATTCCCTTAATTGCATGTCTGGGCTAAAAACAGACTTTCTTAGTTTTCCTAAGAAGTTACTTTCTTAATGACATTAAAACACTGTGGTAAATGAAGCTAAATGTTAACTGATGTACTTAAATCATGAATCAGTATATAGAGTGTTTACCTAAACTTGTTTACCCTTCTTGGTCACTCATTTTGTAGGTTTTGCCAAAACTGAGAGAGAAATAGTGGTGTCAAATTCAGTATCTGGAAATGACTCAAGAATTTTTGTTTTCTTTCGATTTTTAGCCCCGGACTGAGTGGATGCTGCAATCATGTAGTAATCAAAGAATTAGAACGAGCAAAAGGCTGCAGGCTGATTCATTTCCCTGGATTTTTGCAGAGGACGGGGAGGGCAGCAATACCGTCAGGAGAGATGACGTTTTCCCCAAAGGATGAGAACCTTAACTTTGCATTGTTTGGTTCTTTCCTATTCAATTTAAAAGCGAAAAAAATAAAAAATAAAAAAACAAAGACAGGGAGCTGTGTGATTTATAGCGAGAGACAACAGCCGAGGGGCACCTACTGGGCGCCAGATGCTTCACTAAACACGCGGGTTTCAGCTCACAGCATTCCTCCCGCCGCCCAGCAAGCAGAGAGCGGCATCTTCCCTGGTGAGGAAGCTGAGGCTTAGGAAAGCTGAGTAATTTCTCCAAGAGGACGTAGCTAGCCAGGCAAGGGACTGAGATTTCAACTCTAGCAGGACGATGCCGGCACCCTGCTTATTTCTATGCTTCCTGCCTCAAAATCTTAGCTATGAGAAGTCAAAAGGAGACATGATTTCTGGGGATAGAACAGTCAGTCACTGAGACCCATCTGGAAAAATCTTTATCGCTTGTAAATCCCTGTCCGCCAGATAAGTTAACGTGTTGACTTCATGATGGTTTTTCCCTCTCTGTGGGTTCAAAATGTTATTTTGATTTGTCTTAGTTTTTCTCTTCTCTCTCTGAGCCACATTTTATTAGTAGATAATTTCTTTTCCCAGTAGGTTAATGTATTATCAAAGCCATCAAATGGATACTTCAGATCTGTGCATTTAACTCTATGTGGATTTTATCTAAAAATGAAAACTCAAAATGATACTTTCAGGGATCATTTCTATAGTTCATTACAAAAAAGATAACTCATAAACAAATACTGAACTCTAGTTAATGATATACAGGCAAAAGCATTTAGGAGGGAAGTGCATATTTATTTTGAAATGCATCAAAAAATAAGAGATTGATAGACAGAAGGATGGGTAGGTGTGTGGGCGGATGGGTAAATGGATGGGTGGGTGGATGGCTGGATGGATGGATGGCTGGATGGATGGCTGGATGGATGGCTGGATGGATGGGGAATGGATGGGTGGTAAACCAACTGGAGCAACATGGTAATTGCAGAGCTGAGATAGTAGGTACATGGACGTTCACTGTTCAATACTTCAAACTTTCTACAGGTTTGCGAGTTTTTCATTAAAAATATTGAAAAAAAATGAAAGTATAGGCTTGATAAAAATTCAAAGGGCACAACTTAAAAGGAGTCTTCCTCTGCTTCATCCTTACCTTTAGTCTTCTATTTTCGTATGAACAGCACTCCCTGTCACCTGTGGTTCTGAGGTATCCTTCCAGGGTTTTCTATGCCTGTATCAGCACACGTGTGGCTTCTTTCTGATGACGATGATCATACTGATGATGATGATGATAATGACGTGTGATGATGATGGTGATGATGACAATAATAATAACTAATGATTACACAGCACTTTCTATGTGCTAAGCACTGTCCTAAATGTTTACCATATATTGATTCATGAAATCTCCTTAACATCCTTACAGGGTAGGTGCTATTGATTGTTCCCATTTCACAGATGAGGAAAATGAGGCCCCAAGAGGTTAAATCACTTGCCCAATATTGCCCAGCTCATCAGAGGAGTAGATGGCACCATGCTCTTTTACAACTCAAGGGTCTCCCCGATATGTCCTGGAGCTGGTTCCCTTGGTGTACTTTGGATCTTCCCCTTTATGTTAATGGCTGCACCACTTTCCGTTTCACAGATATGCATGCCATGATTGTTTCGACTCATCCCCTATGAACAAGCGTTTAGTTTTTCTCCAACAAACTTTTACTACTACAAAGGGTGCTCCAGTCAATAAGCAGACCTGTGCACACTTCTGAGCACACATACATGTATCACTGTGGGGCAGACTGCCAAAGGGGGAATTGCAGGGTCCAGAGAAAGTGTTTTCAGTTTTGATAGTAAGCACCAAACTACTGTCCCAAAGGGTAGGACCGAATCCCACTCCAGTGAGGAATGTGGGAAAACACCTGATGCCACGCCCAGTGCCGCACACGTATCAATCTCTGCTAATCCGACCCATTGCACAGCGTCGCCTTTCTAGCCTTTCTATGTGAATGGTGCCCCCTGAGGTTGTGCAGCAGACAGCACGTGTGACCACATGTAACAACACTGAGATCGCGATTAAAAGTCTACTTGTGTTGGGAAGTTATATTTCCTTTACTATGGGTGGGACAGAGCATCATTTTATAGGTGTAAACTCATTTTTGTTGATGGCCCCTTGACTAGACCTTTCTCCCCTGCAGATCATAGACCTAAGGGGTTGACACACAGGCGTATTCCTCTCTCCCGATGTTCTCCTTAAGCATAGATTGCAAAAAAATTCACTGAGAAAGCATTTATTACTGCCTGAAGGAAGAACAAACTATAAAAGGAGACAAGGAGAACATGATGCAGAAAGAAGACACTCCAGCTGGGCCGTGGAAACTGGCACAGACTCCTGGGCCAGATTGCCCACTTGAATCTCATTATGATCAAACCCTGTCGCAACATTTTCCAAAGACTGAGAAGGGGAAACTGCTGGGAAGGAGAGGTGGTGGGCACACGCAGAGGGCGTGTGCTTGAGCGTGTGCACATGTGTGCACACGTGCTACCTGTGCATGTTAGATTTGGATTTGTAAAATCTAGGAAAACGACAGTTAAAAAAGAAAAGACCGGGCCGCGGGGGGGGTACCCACAGATATTACGTACAGAAAGGCAACGTGCAAGACATATAGGGAAGGGATTTTATAATAATTGTCAGGGTCTTTGCAGGTGTGTCCTCATTACCTAGAACATTCTGATCCAGGGTTCATCTGTGTCCTCGAAGAGGAAATGGCAGGGTTCTCCCAGTGCCCTCTGAGTAATTTACTGGTATTTATGAGGAGGACATGGCTTAGCTGTCTTTTTCTGATCTAACTCATTTGGAATGTAACTTAGGACAGTACTGTGTGTTTTCTTGTGAAACTGCTCTATAGTCTTCCTCCTCCCCATCCCCCCCAAACCTTCAGTTCTTGGGGACACTCGGGCAGCTCCTGAACTGCCCGGTCAAGGACAGGGCCACAGGTCTGGCTAGGAAAGGCCAGTCTCATTGGATTTTTTAAATTGTGATGAAATTCAAACTTACATCCTGAGACTAAAATTAAATGGAGGGAAGTTCTGACGTCGTGGGTGGCCTTCCTCCGCCGCCTGGAGGGAGGGGTGGGGCGGAGCAGGAGAGCTGTTTAGCAACATTTCCAATAGGGTAATGACAGCAGTAATGATGGCTGCCCCACTTGGGAAGGGGAAATCGAAAAAGCCTACACAGGGACAAAAATAAACAAGCGTGCAAGGCTGGCCCAGGGGGCCTGGGTCCGTTCTGAACTTGAGAAACATCAAAGCAGAGCCAGTTATCAGGCCTTCCAGGCTCCAGGCTCCACTGCGTCCTGCCCAGTGCTTTTATCAGCCTTGGATGAGCACAGAGGAGCCCGGCCAGCACAGCTGCAAGAGGGCCGACCCGCCGGCCGCCGGGCCGCTGGGCAGTCAGAAAGGAAAGGGTGTGTCCAGGCTGCGGCAGATGGATGGGGAAAGAGGCTGAAATGGAACAGGACGCACAGACCCTCCTGCATTTAGGTTCCAATAATGCCAGCCCACCGAGAGCAGCAGACAGTGCAAAAAGCGCCCAGACTGCAGGCCAGAGGAGTGGGGGCAATCCGCATCTGTGCTCAGCCTGGGAACAAGGGGCTGTCTTGGAGTCCCCATGCCCTCATTCCCAGAAAGGGGGTGTTGTGAGGATGAAAGGCACCCAATGTTCTGCCTGCAAATCTGTTCTGAGCTTCTGCTACATGCTAGGCATACTTCTGGGCATGGGGAATAAAGTGGAGAAGAAAGCAGAGTTTAGAAGACTCTTGAAGAAATCAGATTAATAAAAATAATTCTGCCCTGGCTAGTGTGGCTCCATGGATGGAGTGCCAGCCTATGAACCAAAGGGTCACGGGTTCGATTCCCAATCTGGGCACATGTCTGGGTTGCAGGCCAGGTCCCCAGTAGGGGGTATGCAAGAGGCAACAACACGTTGATGTTTCTCTCCCTATTTCTCCCTCCCTTCCCTCTGTCTATAACTAAATAAATAAAATCTCTTTAAAATTCTAAAGAAATTGGATGAAAAACATCCTCATGGAGGTGCACCATGACTGTGGTGGTGGATGCATGAACCTGCATGTGTGATAAAGTGGCATGGAAACACACACACACACACATAGAACCACATGCTAGAAACTGGATGAAGGGGGCGCTGATCTCTCTGGATTATTTCTTATGACTACATTTAATTTGCAATGGTCTTAACACAAATGTTAATGAAAAACAAAGCAAACCCTGGCCCCTGGAGCTCATGCTCTGGTGGGAGACTGAGGTGCAGGACTCTGAGGAGAGAGATGATGTTTGGGGAGCCCCAGGCCCCCACCAGGCATCAGGTGCTTGGGCAGGTGGTCACGATAATTGCCTGATTAGGGATGCAGGACAATTGGGGGCCTGCCAGACTGGAGATAAATGGCCGGCCAAACTGGGTTTTGCATTGAAGAGGGTTTAATAACGGCAACGTTGGCAAGGTGTGGGCAAGGTTCATGGACTGGGTGAGGAGTGCCAGCCCCATGGGCAGGCCACACCGGGACATGCAGAGACGCAGGGGTGGAGAGGGGACAGGAACCAAGGCAGGGCGTCAGCATGGAGAGGGCTCCAAGCAGAACTGTGGCATTGAGCGGGGGACACAGCAAACACCCAGCAGGGCGGGAGCAGAGAACCCATGGCCTCCCTGCCTTTCTCGTGATTCACTGAACCCTTGCTGGCACCTCCAACCAGAAGCAGGCTGGGTGGGGTGAAGGGGTCCGTGCGGGTCAGCCCGACGGGCCAGAGAGAGGGCAGGGAAGGCGGGGTCTGAAGCGGGAACAGACAACAGTTAACGGAGAAACTGAGTCAGAGCAAGCTAAGTTAGGACAAAGACAAGGGCCCCCCCTCACCCCTTCCCATCTGAGGCACCACTGAGGGTGAGTATCATGGACTGTGACATTGGGGCAGGGAAAGCAAAGCCTTGGGAGCTTGCAGCTGGGACCAGTGACATCAGGGGCTGGTGAAAGGATGCATGACAATGAGAGGGAGCACCAGAGAGAGGGACTGGAGATGCCCTCCCCATTTCCTGGAGCTTTGTAAACCACGAAACAGGCTTGAGAAGGTGCGTGGCAACCGCCCCCAAGCTCCACTCCCCCTCCCCTCCACCCCTATTGTGGAGATTGAGACAGATTCAGTTTCCAACCTCAGCACAGCCCCAGGGCTGCCTCCCAGTGGGGTTGGGGCTGGAGGTCCACAGGCTGCCTTTCCGCAGACTATGCTTGGAGATGGGGCTCAGAGAACCAGAGCACCAGGCACTCCTCTCTCCCTGGTGCCAGGGCTAGAGGTTTCCTTTTGTTACGCACTGGGGCTACACCTGTGGACAACACAAATGAATCCTTGCCTCTTTACAGCTGAAGTGGGGGTGGCCCATGGACAAGCTTTCAAAAAGTAAAAGAGAGACAAAGTCAGACGGCACATTAATTTCCTGGGGCTGCCATAAGCCATGGCCACGGACTGGGTGGGTTGAAACACAAGAGTTCCTTCTCTCACAGCTCTGGGGGCCAGAAGTCTGAAATTGGGGTGTCATCGGGCACGCTCCCTCTGAAGGCTCTAGGGGAAGATCCTTCCAGCCTCTTCCATCCCTGGTGGCCAAGGTGCCCCTGCTCTGGCGGCTGTCTCAGCCCAGGCCCTCCCCTATCGTGTCCTTCTCTCCTCTCCCTCCTCTCCTGTCTCCTTTCAGGGCCCCTGTCGGGCCCCTCCAGGTCGTCCGGATCACCTCACCTCAAGATTCTAACCCTAATTAAATCGGAAAGACCCTCTCCCCAGATAAGGTCACATTCACAGGTTCTGGGAGCTAGAATGTGAATGCATCTTTGGGGGCCACTTTTCTGGCCCCAGAGATGGTTACAGGTAATGAGGAGCCTAACAGAGCAGAAGAGTGAGAGGGAATGCCTGGGGGAGGAGAGGCGAGGAGAAGGTAGGGGAGGAACGCAAAGGCACCGGTGGCACACGGCCATTGGCCCTCTGACATAGTGAGGGTGATGGTCATTCTGAGGCCCGAGATGCTGCTGCTGGGCCTCCCCGTGGAATCCAGTCCTGCCCCTCGCCCTTCAGGGCCCCGGCCACAGAGCTGCCATCATCCGTCCACTTTCACACTGTGGCTGGTTTTGATTCTCTGCCCTGCGTTTACTCACTCAGACTGATGACCTCGGGCTGGATAACGCAAGCAGCCACAGGGAGCAATCTATATTTTACAACATCCAGAAAGCTCGCTTCGGCTCTGGAAACCGAGTCAGCAGCCCGAGCTGGTAGGAGAAAGAAATCTTCCAGGCGGGGCTGCTTGCATAGTCAGGGGGGCCCAGGGATAAGTGGAAATGTGGGGCCCCTGTTCAATAATTGCAAATTTCAGGCCAGCAGCAGCCAGGCATGAAACCCAGGGACGGCCTTTCCGACAGGCTCCCAAGAGGCACCCCGCTGTCGGTATGAGGACCTCACTGTGAGTGGCCAAGGGCTAGGGCCAAGCCTGCCATCCCAGACTGCTCAGGAGAAGCACCAGGGACAATCCAAAAACAACAAACAAACAAAGAGGGACTCTGATGCCCAGGTCCCCTCCCAGACCGAAGAGTGAGAATGTCCAGGGGCCCAGGCACCTGCATGTTGGGAGGCACTCGCTCCTACACAGGCCCCGTTCTCCACGGCAGGCAGTGAGCTGACGGCCTGACCAGGGAATGTGCACCCACTGCTCTGTGTGTGCTGAGGCAGAGTGCACCACGCACCTCTGCACCTTGAGTCCTCATCTGTGAAACGGGAGGACAAATACTGGGAGCTGATGGGGCAGATAAGAGGACTGGGGGAGTGAACTGAGGTGAAATTCTTTGGGGGTTGCCCAGCTCCTGGCTTCCCACCTGCACCCCTCCTGTGAGCACGGCACCTGCGCATCACAGGGATTCTACAAATGCTCATAAACCAGGGGGGCCTGGGTACAAGGATGAGTGGACGAAGGCAGAAGTCCGAGGCATACGCCCTTCTGGGTCCTTTCCTGACTCCTCGTCTGGGCTTTCTGTTCACAGCAGGGATTAACCTGAACCTTCCATAAATTCAACGGCCTGTCTCCCGCCCTCCAGCCCATGCAAATACACACACTCCCGTGGCCCCAGCACACACGTGTGTTTATTTTCTTTGCCCTTCACACTTCTCCTTTTATGGTTCTTCCAATCCTGATCTTAAGACTTGTCTGATTTGTTCAGAGCCCGAAGCACAGCACCCAGCCACGCACCTGGTCTCCATGCCGCAGACCAGGGTGGAGGGGCCGTCCCACGGCGGGTGCCTGCCATGCTGGAACCCCTGGGAGGCACAGAAAAGGCAAAGACGTGGACGCAGTCCACCCTGCAAGGGGTCGGCAATGCGATGTAGAGGAAGGAGCTTGTCGTCCGCATGGCGAGTGCCCAGTCCAGTGCAAACACATTGGTGGTGGCTGGCAGTCCCCAGAGGTAGGACTTCCCTTGGCCTGAAAATTGAACGCACTGTCCCACATTGTCCAGCATGGGGGCCTCTAGCCACATGTGGTTAGTGAGCTTGACATGTGGATGGTCTGAAACAGGGATGTCAGAAGTGTAAAACGCCCACTGTATTTGATTAATTAGCACAAAGATTTTAAATATATTAATAATTTTATGTTAATTTTAGGATGATATATTTATTAAATTAATTCCATCTATCTTTTTCACTTCCTTTTTAATGTGGTTAGAAAAACTTTAAATTCCATACATGGCTTGAATTATATTTCCATTGGACGACAGCTGCCTAAACTCCCTTTTTCTCAGATGCAAAGTGGGTTATGCTTCTCGGGAAGCATTTGTGGGTCTTCTTTGCTTCACTGGATTTCACAGCTCTGCAAGGTGAAAGTTGCTTATCTTCATTTCGGAGATGAAAACGTGCCCCTTGGAAAGAAGGGAAATCACAGCACTTTGCGAGGAGCACAGTCGAGAACAGAGCTCTGCCCATGGTCAGGGCGTGTCCCTGTCCTCCTCCAAGGGTCCCCTGCCTGGTCCCTGGTTCTGGGACTTTGTGCACCCAACCCTGGGCCAGCCGAGGTCTTGCAGGGCACCCAGCCTCGGGGTCTTCGCAGGAGTCTGGTCTGCCTCTGACCCCGGGCAGGGAGCGACCCTGCCCCCCCAGGCGCCGGCCTCTGATGCCGTGAGACGGGGGGCTCGCAGGGCTGCGGGATGGCTAGAATAAGAAGAGAGCGCCCTCTCCCTGCCTCCCCCGCCTGCCCTTCCCTGCAGCCTTCCCTCCTCCTCGTGGCCCAAGGAGAGCACGGTCACATTGTCCTGCTGAGTTCTGTTTCCATTAAGGTAACTGTTGACAGGAACGTGTCACGGCAGAAGATGGATGCTGGCTTTGTCCCATAAGTCCTCAGACCTCAGTGCCGAGGTGGCCCTGAAAGGCCTTTTCCCAGTAAATTACTGCATTTATTTAGCCCTTGAAGGTTTGTATACAGAACCCGCCAGGCCGAGGACATGGCCACATCCAGTCCCTCCTGGACAGCCGCCAATTCGGGGCAGGGGCTGCCCCTCGGCACATGAGAACTGACATGGTCCAAGTCCCTACCTTTCGGGGCTGCTTTACACGTTAGACACACATTCAGTTATTCTTTCCAGTCTTATATACGGTTCCATCGTAACAGTATATTTTACATTATTTATAGCAACATAGTGTAGTGAAAAGAACATGAGCTTGGGGGTTCCCAAATTGGGGTGCATCCTGTGAGTCCCCAACATACTCTCAGGTGGGACCTAACGGCCAGTCTCTACATAGTGGCCCCTGTGCCCAACACGGCTCTCAGAACAGCCTGCACGTAGGATTTAGTGCCCCCGTTTTGTAAAGGAGGAAACGGAGGCAGGAGATTGTCAGGGAATGGTGCCCATCACAAGTTTATACAGTGCCAATGACAGAACTATGCAGGGGACACTGCTGTCGACACTGTCCCACACTGAGATTACGTACATCAAGATGGTAGGGAGTCGCCTCTGGAAAGATGATGTTAAAACAAGCCTGAGCTAGAGAAAGAGGACCCATCTGGCAGTTCCTCAAGAAATTCAACATGGAGTCACCATATGACTCAGCGGTTCCACTCCAGGGTGTACCCCCAAAAGATGTAAAGCAGGATTTAAGCAGAGTCTTGTACACAAATGTTCACGGCAGCAGCATCTACAGTCACCGAAAGCTAGAAAGGACCTGTGTCCACCACCAGACGGACAGATGTGGTGCATCCACACAGTGGGACGTTACTGAGCCAGAGACAGGAAGTACTGATGCATGCTTCAACGTGGGCGAACCTGGAAAAGATGACACTAAGTGAAAGAAACTGACCACGCAAAGATTACATATTCTATGACTCCACTGGTATGAAATATCTAGAATAGACAGATCCACAGATCTATAGACACAGAAAGTAAGTTAGTGGTTGCCAGAGGCTGGGGGGAAAGGGGAAGGGGGATTGGAGAATGACGATGAATGGGTTAGAGATTTCTTTTTGGGGCGATAAAGATGTTTTGGAATTTGTTAGAGGTGGTGACTGTACAACATCGTGAATGTACAAAATGCTACTGATTTTTATACTTTATTTATTATTATTTTGTAATCCTTGCCTGAGGATATATTTATTTTAGAAAGAGAGAAAGAGAGGGATAAAGAGAAGTATTGATGTGAGGAAGAAATGCCAATTGGTTACTGCCTGTACGCACCCTGACTGGGGAACCTGCAACCTAGGTATGTGCCCTGACCAGGAATCGAACCAGCAAACTTTAGGTGCACAACTGAGAGTCACCTGGCCAGGCCTGATCAGTACACTTTAAATGATTCATTTAATGGTATGTTTATTTCACCTCATTAAAAAAAAAGTCTAAATAAGCCTGGTGAGCAGAAGCCAGAGGCCATGGGTTAAGTAGTTGACTTTGGAATTGCAGGCTTTCTAAGCGAGCTGGAGCGGGGGTGGGGGTGCTCCACACCACCCACCAGACACCCCTGTGCTGTTTTCCAGTTTGTTTGTTTGCTTGTTTGTTTGTTCAGGGTAGGGTCATGCTCCTTCTTCTCAATGGCCCATGTCATCTGAGTCGGGGACTACTGAGTAATAGAGTGGCCAGGTACTGGGGGTCTGTCTGGGACAAGACACCACTGGCTTTGCAAACTTCCAGCCCCCTAAAGCCACAGCCCCCACCACAGGGGTAAAGAAGGTTCTCAACTGGGACCATTTGCTCTTTAAAAGGGGTAGGCTCCTTATCTTGAGTTTCCTTCAATCACCAGGCAGAGCTTGTAAGCTCTTCTCCCACTTACAGTTCTCATCAGACACCTCGATGCCACTTCCCAGCCCCCAGTCCCCCGCTCGGGCCTCTGAGCAAACCCAAGGGCAGAGATTGGTAACCGCCCGGAGAGCCGGTCCCAGCCCCGGTGGGACTCTCCAAAGCGGATCGGCTGCTTTTACAGAAGGACACCAGGCTCTCTGTTTCCTCACACCCGGGTGTGGCTCTCCCAGGGCCTCTGGCTCATGGATGCAGAGCTTCCGCACGATGATGTCAAGGAGTGGAGTCAGGTTTTAATATTCCAGGACGGAAGTGATGACTCAAAAATCCTTGCTTCTTAAACTGGCCAACAAGGAAAACAAAGTTACAGGTCTTCATACTTGGTTGGCAAAGGTGTAACGAGACAGGCTTCTGTTATGGGTCTGAGAGACGGGCACTGAACTTGACAGCCTGTCTGCGGGCTGGTCTGTGAGTGTGGGAAGTGCCCACCTCGTCCGATCTGCGACTCTTCTATCGGGACCTCGTGGAAGGAAAGCAACAGGCAGTTTCACAGGGGTTTATGCTGAAGGATTTACACTCATACTACTTATAGTGGTCAATATTCGGGAACAACTAAGTGCCTGTCGGCAGGATTAAATAAATGCACCAGGAGCAACTAGGCGGATGGCAGTACCGTGTCCTCCTGCACTTTGGTCCCGGCTCCCCTGCTCCCTGGCTGTCACCTCCGTCCTCTTCATCTTCCACAACAGGATTCGATTTTCCAACTTAAAAATATGTTCCCGAAGAACATGTGAAGAAATGGAAATATTTCACGGTAAAATAATACTGAGAAAAAAGGATCTAAACTGTTAATAGTTCCAACTGCATTATATACGGAGAGACAAAGACAGAAGTGAGAGCAACAGTGGAAGACAAAGAAACAAAATACAGGAATAAACACAAATCCACAATCCCAGGATGACAGGATAGCATTATAGCTGATTAATAAATTCTTTCTACAATGTTTCCATTTTTAATAAACTGTCTGCAATGCGTGTTTGATGAACATGCTCTGGTTATAGTGCGTCACAGTCTTTGCATTAAAAGGTCCCGCGTGTTGTCATCCCAGGAGGCGGATACAGTTTGCGGAAAACTCTCCTGTTTTGTGGGACAGGAGACCAGTTTCTAGGCCTGGCGCTCGCTAGGCGGCCCTGCTATTTGCCCACACTTCCTGGGGCCTCCCCCGGGAGGTGGAGCGCAAACCACACCACCCGCTCGGATGCTGCTGTGGGTGGACACTGCGCTTTCCCGCTGGCTCCAGGACGGAGCCGTGAGAGCCGGGCACAGAGGGGATGGACGCCGACGTCCTGAGCGTGGCCTCCCCCTTCTGGGCGGAACCTGTTCATGTGTCCGATCCCTGCCCAGCCCTCTGCCGCCCTGCCTGGGCCACCTTCAGCTGGCGGGGACTTGCTGAGGGCCTGAGAAGGACTCTGCGTCCTTCTTCCCACTTCTGCTCCAGCCACAGCCCTGACACTGACCTGCTGGATGCTGGCACCTGGGCCTTGCCCTCTCTCTGGGCCTGAGGCCCCCCTGCACACGGAGGGGTCACTAAGGCAGTATTCCCCAAACCTCACCATTCAGGCTGTTACCAGAGCTGTTTGACATCATCTGGTGTTACCAGCTTGTTATTTCTCTTTAAATCAACACTAATTTTTTAACTGAATATTGTTAAAGGCAACTTTGTATTGCTCTTGTGAATGGGAAAGGGTCACCCTCAATGGAAACTCAATGAAAATGAAATGACATTGCCGAGTTCTGGTGACGCTGGAACCCGCCACACTTTGCTCGCCGGGCCTGTGCTGGAGAGAGGTCTGCACAGCGAAGGGACACTTCCTCTCCACTGCTCTCAGAAAGCTGGGGAGAGAGGTGAAGAGATAATGTTCTAACTTACAATGAAATCTGTTCACCCCCCTATCCCGTTCCTTGTGGAACTGAGCCACAGCAGGCCTGACCCTGTGAAGGACTCCATTCCCCACCTGTCCTATGGACCCCAGCGGGGCTCCAGGGCTGAGGGCCACTTGGTTCCCATTCGGCCCCAAAACAATGGAAGGTGTTAAGCTGTTTATTATTTCTAGTCAGCAGAATTAGCAGAGACTTTGTGCACGGTACTTAAGGCCCTTGCCACCTTCCAGAAATCCAGCCCCCCTCAAGTGATGCAAATGGTTCTCAAATCTCTTATTAGCGACGCTCTTAACTGTTGAAAGATCACAGGCCATTAAGAGGCCAGACGAAGCCCAGAGACCTCCGACAGCAGCAGTGGGGCTTCCAGAACGATCAGCCACACAGGCCAGAGATGCAGAGGGTCTCCCCGGGCACACAACTCTACCCACTCTGCTGTGACTCCGCTGGACACCGCATGTAGGACGCTTGACACACCTTACATTGCTCGTGCCTCACAACACCCTGCCGGTGGGAATGTTTGACCCATTTCACACATTTTTAAAGGGAGCTTGGAAAAGCTTTGCTGTTTTGCGAGAAAGCATCAGTCATCCACCCTCCCATTTACTAGAGCCATGAGCATTGTGAACGGTTCCAGGCGCTGGGGACGCTCTGGCGAATCCGATAGACAGGAATCATAGGGCTCATGGGACTCGTGTTCCCCGGGGAGGTGTAGGCACGAGACATTCAAATGCCAGATAGCGTCGAGTAGAAGGAAGGAAGGAAGAGAGGGCAAGAGGAGGGGGGAGGATGGGGCTGAGCAGGAGTGGTCCACGCTCCATGGAGCCCCCCAAATCCCTTTTGCCATTTTGCATGAATAACATGGGTGGGTTGTGTCAGTGTCATTTCCTGACATTGACCTTGTACTATGCAAAGTGTCACAAAATGTCGCCACGGGGGGAAATTGGGTGACAGATATAGGGATCTGTCTGTAAAGTGAGTCCTTACAACTTACATGTGACTCTCCAATGATCTTTTAAAAAAGTTCTTTAAAATTAAAAAAATACCGTTGACCAAAAACCAAAAATAGTAATTTCTATGTGCAGAGTGCCTGGAGAAACTAGGGAAGCTGATGGTTAATGGCCCCTCAGCTAAACGGCCTGGTCCACTCAGCTCCACGTGTGGACTTGATTAACTTTTATGACCATCTTGTGCCTTGGTATTTACATCTGGAAAATGGGCTCAGAGTGGTACCTACCCTGTCTGCTTGGTGTAAGAATTCAATGTTTATGGGTGAGTGCCTCACTTATATTGTTTGTTTATTTATTGTTGTGATTCTGTGTGAGGTTCCAGAAGCCTCTGAGGTGACTTTATACAAGCACGGATGCTTGCCTCCCACAATCTTCAGGGCCACATTCCAGATGCAGGATTCCACCCAACCTACACCTGGGACTGAATGGCAGGTCCATGTAGGGAAGGGATCCCAGACCGGGGATGCTGCAGGCTCAGCCCTGCCCACCCCCCAGGGAGGTGGGGCCTGGCTCCTGGACTGGACGCTGAGGGGGCTTGGCTTTGGGGATTCTGGCTCTTTGGAAACCATGGCCTCTGCGGGGAAGTGCTGAGACATCTTGTCCTCTGAGCACCAGGGGATTTAGAGATGCCCCAGACCTCTGCAAGGTGAGGGGGTGTGTGCCCCCACTAACTTGAAGAGAAACTAGAACAGAAAGTCCTCCCTCATCCAGAGTCAGGCGGCGAGGGCCTGCCACGCTGGCCAAGGGTTCCGTTTCTCTCCCAAGCCCACTCCAGTTGCTTTCTGTCTTCAGCCCCATGGTTTATTACAGCAAAGACTGGTTTGGTATTTCCAGAAAGGGTTCTTCTTTTCTCTGAGAACAAACAGACCCCAGCTTGTCATACTCTGCATGCTCAGGGCTCGGGCACTGGACAGGAGGAAAGAGGACATCCCTGTCTATGGAGAGTGGGGGGCTCCGGGCAGGGGTGAGCACGTCCTCGGGCCCACCCAGCCACAGCCTTGCTGGCCCCACTTCAGGGGAGAGGAGACTGAGGCCTCTGAATGGAAAAGCGACTCACGGAGAGCAGCAGAGCTGGCCGGGTCCACCGCTCTAGCACCTTCTAAGAAATGCTCCACAATAAGTTGCCATTTCCAATTCAATGCCATCCTCTCTTCCTGGTACTGCTGACCTGTGGAGCCAGATCACCTGGGTTCACGTCAGAGCTCTGGCACCTACTCTCCATGTGCTTTGGGCAAGTTATCTGTGCCTCATTTATGCCATCTGTGAAATGGACACAAACATGCCTGCCCCATAGGGTCGTTACCACCATGAAATGAGTGAGGCCATGGGAGACTCCCCACACAGTGCTAGGTTTCCAGATACTCTTTCTGTGTTAACTCATATTGATGAAGTTTGGAATTTGCAAGAAATTAAGTGCGCCCTTGGAACATGATCATTACTTAGAAAAATAACTGGAATGTATGTTTCCATTCATCCAGATTTGAATTTTTTCCAGAAGATTTAAAATTTTCTTTGTTTTGTCTCCACATATCTACTGAGGAAGAGAAAGCCACATGCTGACGTGAAGGACCCTGTGGAAGTCATGTCCTCGGTTCAGAACCTGTTAAGGCTGGTCCCACCTATTCTCTCATCAGTTTGGACGGCGAGGCCCCAGGGTGGGGTGGGATGCCCAAGCTAAAAAGGGGCTCCTTCCCTTTCCCTCAGACCCCACCGATGAAGGGGAGGGAGACAGGGGCACGCTGGAAGTGTCTCCCACGTTGAGGGAGTTCCTGCTCCACCAAGACCAACCCCACATGCCCTCTCCCAGAGTGCACTGCTCCCCGGTTTCTGGTGTGATGGGGACGACGCTTCTCTGTAGATGCCGTGGCCTCGGGACTGAGGCAAGCCCGTCACCCACGTGGAGAGCGTTCAGAGTGTGTCGATTAAAAACAAGCAAAATTGCTGAAACCTCTGGCTAGTCAAGTGGAAGTACATAAAGGAAGTTTGAAGGAGAAGATTCAGTTCAGGGCTGTGGGTCTCAGTCCCTGGCTGGAAGCTGGTAAAAATGACTGAAGCTGGGCCCACTCCCAGACTACTGGTTTCCAAGTCTCTGGGGTGACACTAGGCATCTGAACTGTCAGTGTTCCCTAGGGGACAGTCAGGGTTGAGAACCACTAGGAGGGGGATGGTTGGCTTGAGGTGGGAGCGGCAGGAGATAAGGATCCTCTAGCAGAAGGAAACAGCCAAATGGCAAAGGCAAGAAAGGTCCAGGTCCCGGCTGCCTGACCCATCCTTCTTTTTCCCTGCAAGCCCCTCCCACCAGCCTTTTCTCATCTCCTGGCTCTTCTCACCCTACCCCCTCCCCAGTTTACCCTCTTCTCTCCACTCCCACCTGGCTGCTAATGGCACTACCTTCTCCCTCTCCACAGGTCTCTAACCCTAAAGCTGTCTTCTTTGCTTCCCACCCATTGGGTCCATCTGTCACCCCCTCTCCTGACATTTCTAGTTTCTCTTCCCCGTGTCCCAGGCAGGCTACACACCCAGTCCTGCAGATACGCCTCCTTGCAGGCCTTGCTCCCTCTTGCTTTGATGCTCAAGAGGTGTCAGGTTGTGCAGCCCCAGCCGCAAAGCGAATCAGGCTCCCTGGTGGCTCTTGATGGAGAATGAAAGCAGCACGCGAAGCTAGTGAAAATCAGCCTGGCCATCCCACCTGGAATTTCAGGTTGCACTGGGAGACCCTTCCTCCTAAGGCATTTTCAGGTATACTTGTGCCTCCTGGGTGACAAGGGTCTGAGGAGGAATTGTTAGGCTGCCCGTCGTCCTGCTGTGCTGCTCAGTGCCCATCTCCAGGGCCACTGTACCTCCAGGCTGTGTGCACAGTGACCAGGGGTGTCTGCTAAGGAGGGGCAGTGACACCTCCCCAGAAGTGAGGAGGTGATCTGTGCAACATGCCTGGAATAGCACCGACCTGCCCTCTGCCCTTGAGAGCTCCAGGGGCCATCACTCTGTATCCACCTCTCAACAGGGCGTCACCAACACTTTGGGGGACGCTTTCGTCTGCTGCCCGTGCTGTTGTCCAGTGTGACTTCACAGGAAGGAAGCGGGATCTGAGCTAAAAAGTGAAATGCTCCTCTCCCTGGCTGGCGTAGCTCAGTGGATTGAGCACGGGCTGCGAACCAAAGCATCGCGGGTTTGATTCCCAGTCAGGGCACATGCCTGTGTTGTAGGCCATGACCCTCAGCAACCGCACATTGATGTTTCTCTCTCTCTTTCTCCTTCTCTTCCCTCTCTAAAAATAAATAAATAAAATCTTAAAAAAAAAAGTGAAATGCTCCTCTGCCTATGTTGGGAGAAGGGGAGAAGTCTCCCAAGCAAGAGCGCTGGGGGAGATGGGGTTTCATGAAGGGAATACACAGCATCTTCTTAGAGAAGAAGCAACTCAGTTTCAGGCAGAAAAGTCAGCACAGGTCTGTCGGTCGAGCATTCCTGTTGGGTCTGAGTGTCAAGTCAGGTGACAACGAAAACAATGCAGTGGCTAAAAATACGCTTGCATTTTTGAAGCACCTCTCAATCACCATGATAGGAGGTAACTATCCTAAGGCCACTTTTCGGGATGAAGGAAGAATGCTGAGGAGCTCACTCACCACGCTCACACAGCGCCACGGCATGGGCAGGGCCTCCCCAGCTCTCTCAGGTCTGGCCTGCAGCTGCTTCTCGGACACTCCACTCTGCGTGGGAGAAGAGTTTAATGAGCGAGGGATGGTCGTGGAGGGGCAACAAGTCTCATCACTGGGACGGGCCTCAGCACATCATCTCCTTTTTACAGGATAGAAAATGCAGACCAGAAATGAAGGCGTGCCCGCCGTCTCGCAGAAAGTGGAACAACGCCCGGTCTCCTACCTCCCCAGCCTCTACGGCAACCGCAGCCCCCAGCCCTGCCCTGACAAGTGCACATGCGTGCGCGTGGCGGGAACAGCACGTCTGTAGCGAGCTGCAGTGAATGTGGGGAAGCAGTGGGTTTTTACATCCCAGGTGATTTTTCTCCTGAATGTAGACATCTGGTGTCCTGTAAATAAAATTGGAAATGTAAATATTGTAAAACCCATTAGAGAGTGGTTTTAGTTTTGGTGAGAGCACGGGTCAGCTGCTACCTCGCTGCAGCATGGTGGGAAAATGCCACCCCTCGCGAGGGTCTTCCCGGCTCCTAGCACGTCACCCACGTCACCACGCTGGCCAAGCTGCACTGTGTCTGGCTGAATAAACATTAAAATGTGGGTCAGTTGTCTCATTTCTATTATATGGCATTAACAGTTTTCAAAAGCTACCTACAGGCCCTCCTGCCTTCATTTCATACATAAAAAAACTAATTTATGAAAGGAGAGTATCACACCTCTTGTCGTAAGAACCCAAATTCCCGGGCTCAACGATTCAGTCCCAAGACTCACAGTCAGCCAGATTTCTAACACCAGGTTTAAAACGCTCTTCAAAAGACATTTTCTGTTCGAGACATATTAAATAAGCTTTATTTAATAATGCTCAATTTGACTTATCCAATTTAAATATTTGCTCTGATCAGCAACCATTTGATCCTGGCTGCGTTTCGGGCGGTGGGATCATTCCTCTGGGTTATTTTTCTTTGGTGCAGAGGTTGACTCTGGAGGCAGAGTGCCTGCTCTCGAGTTCTCTGCATTTCACGAAGCCGTGTGGCGGGTGGAAGGGCACGGAGCCATAAAAAGCTGTGCTGCAGGCTGCTTTTATAATGTTTACATTGCGTGTCCTCACGTCTGTCTGGCTGAAGACAGAAGATAGCATTTAAAAGACTCCTCCTAACCCGATAATTATAAAGAGAGTTTGGGAGAGGGGTGTTGTTTGTTTGTTTTTTGTTGGTTTTTTTTAGGGGGGGAAGTGAGGCATCAGAATGTAAAGAAATTCTCAGGGAAGTTATGTTTTTGAGATTCTGCCATGCTTTCCCCCATTCGGGAATTTTATGCACCAAATGGTTGGTCATTCATTAGGAGTCAGGATTTTAAGACAACGGGAGGAGAGTTGTTTTTAATATTTTAATTCAGTATGTATAAAGGGGGATGCTGCTTTGATTTCTACTAACTTTGGGGATATTTCATATAGATCTTTTGGCTATCATTATTACCATTGTTACGATTTTTACTATCATGATATTAAAAAACAAACATTTCTACTAGGTTTTATTTTTGCACGCTACCTTCAAAAATAGCCGCCGTGAAGCCCGTAGCCCTGGTCCCCGCTCTCAGTACCATAAAGCCATTCGTCACAGCGTAAACCTCTGTCAGCCTCACTCCCTGATTCCAGCCCAGGGCCTGCTGGCCTGTGGTGCAGGCGGGGGCACTTCTGTCCCTCGTTGGAACAACCTCTGCAAAGGGACTCTGCTCCCAGGCTGGGAGGGGAGTCTTTCCTGGGGAGAGGAGCACAGGAGCACTTGCGAGCGCAGGCCAACCCCGGTTCACGGACCTGGCCGGGGGAGGGTGCCCCCCGACCCGCCTGCAGCTCTCGGCCAGCCTGACGTGTTTACCACTGGGGTGATTTACACCGTCCAGGTGCGCATCGGGAAACATCTCAGCTCAGAGCTGACTCGGTGATTGCCCTGGATTTGCAGACTTAGTCATGTTTTTTGTTGTTGTTCAAAGAGACAGTAAGAAAAAAAAAGTATTGGCCCAAAGTGGTTCGTCTCCTGTGATTTTCACATAGGAGGGCTGAGGAATCTCTGAACTCAACGCCCCGGGTCCCGCTCAGCTGGGGGGACTTCACTTGTCTCTGAAACTGGGGCCATCCTCCAACTGCTCTCATCAAACTAATTTCCCCTGCCAGTTTGCTCTTCGGCCTCTCGGTGGCTGCGGAGATGCTCGGCCAGCTTCCCTGATGCCGTTTCAGCACCCTGGTGCTTTCCAAAGGGTCCTGCCAAGCAGATTCTTTGCCTGTTCAGGGTTTTCTGGGGCATCCCAGGCGCGGTTCTGAGAAGGAGTCTGGAAATGATGCGTTTGTACCACACGGGTCAGCCCTGTGGGGCGCTCGAGGTGTGAGGGGTCCGCTTTGCAGGGGGAGGTCCTCTTGCAGTAGAACCACTGCTGTTATTTTTGCTCACATGTCAACGCAGGCGGTATTGTCACTGCTTTGTCACTGGGTTTGCATTGGAGGTTTCTGACACCTACACTAGGGCAGCCTCATGTCATCTGCACGCCGAGTTAAAACATGGTTCAAGAAATAAAAGTGGGGTTTTTGTTTGTCAAAAAACATGTTTTAAATTTTGTTTTATCTTACCCAAGCCACCCTATTTAAAGGAGTATAGAAATTTATTACATATCCATTTTTACATATTCTTACGCTAATCTTTTCTCCATCCACCGCTGGTAACTCTGGTGAACAGAAAACAAACACACGTTTGCCTCGTAGAAACACACACATGCAGACACGCACACGTTTGGGGTGGGAGGTGGGCGAGGACGCTCGCAGAGAAATTGAGAATGATACTTTGTTTATGTTTTCATTTTTACAATACCTTTTTTACCAAGCCAGGGCATACTGGGCTGATTTTGAGAACTCATTTCAATTTAGCTGTTTCTTTTTCCTCGATGAAATGTCTCCAAAACCCATCACTTTGCCTCCTTCCACGACCTGCAAACAGAAAGCACTGGGTCAAACACAGGCGGGTGAACAGCAGAGGCCACCGGACTCAGGTTTGGCAAATAATAGAATTCCTTCTGCTTGGACTTTCACGGTCAAAACAGCCTTTCAGCCAGTGATGTGGACACTAACAAGTTTACTTAGCGTTCACCCCCTTCTGTTTGCGCTCCTTTCTCCCGGATTATGAACATGTAAGCCTTCCCGACGTAGAAAAATATATTGATTTGCCACACTAAACGGGGAGACTGTTTAAAATTACCAGCCCTGGGGCGAGGAAAAAATTCCAGCAATAAAACAAAAACCTTTATTTCCAAACCTCAGGTGGTGGTGGGCTCCTCGGGAGAGTGAGCGTTCTGTTACTGCTCACAGCCCCTATCAACAAGAACCATGGAAAATACCATGCTGATCAAAAGGAAAAATAGCCAATATTTAAAAGGAATTTTTTTTTTGCCTCTGTGACGGACTTCTTAGCTGTGTGCGTTTGTTTATCTCTATTATGAATCTAAATAAGACGCCTGCACTGACATTCACTCTGCGGGTCAGACACATGAAAGAACTTGGAAGCACGGTCTGTTTTCCAGGACTGGCTGTGAGTGCCGGATTCACAAACACACCGTACGGCAGCAGCTCCGCTCGGACACGGCTGCACCGAACCGCCGCCTTCCTGCATTTCAGCCTCTGCTGGAACGGCCCCCCAAAGCAGGTGACTATGGAAAGATTTCTTTTAATTCTAAATCACAAGAGAGATAAAAATGTGTGTCATGTATGAGGCCTGAGCGTTAAAGTGCGAGAGAGAGCTGGCCAGGGTCTGGTGAATGGCTAAGTGGATTAGTAGCCCTGCTTTTTAACATATAAACATCTGAAACCCGTTTCCTGTTTAAGAAGGAAAAAAAAGTCTAGGTGGATGACCTCGGGCACTTTTTTTTGATTAACAAATGTGAATTGTACATCATGGTGGGAAAAAAATGGCCCACACTTGGTGGTCTTTCTACAGTCTGTATATGGGAGAGAGAGAAAAAAATACAAAAATAAACGTTACCTTCTCACTTTCAGGGTGGGCAATGCCATTTCTACAGCGGCGTCCAGAGCTCTGGCAAATGTTAGGGCTGTCACGGCGGACAGAGTCCCCACGGTCTGTGTGCCTCCACAGAGTCCGAAGGAAGGAAAACATTCCGGGCATTCCTGCGGGCTGCTCCTATCTCCAGGCCTGGGGCTCGGCCCCGCAGACCCCTGTCCCCCGGCAAGCGGCACAGGACCTGGCAGTTCTGAGTGCACGCCTTCCCCAGACAGCCCTGCAGCAACAGGGCAGGAGCCAGACCACCGCTGCCTCGCCCCGGAGGACACGGAGCTGACTCTCAGCCTTCCGAATGCAGCACCAGCTGCGATGTGTTCAGCTGGAAAGAGCTTAGTGGTTCTGACACATTCTGACAAGATACATTTTATAGGGTTTGTGCTAAAATTTGATATTGGAAGTTGGGATTCCAGTTTTATGTCTCAAATGATAACAATAGCAGCTGGGACCTTTAAGAAATGTGTGTATTCCTTCCATTTAACAGTTACATAATAAAAGCTATTTATGTCAAACACCTTATAAGGGCAAGATTTAGCCTAAATGTCAATATAACATATAATACTTTTTTATATTCAGAAAGGAGAAAACATCCATTATCAGGGCTACATATTATTTTGGGTTTAGGCTGTGATATGGGAGCTTTAAAAATTTAAAGTCATTGCTTTAATTTACAAATTCATTAAGCTTCTTTTTAAAAAATATTTTCTGTATTAAAAAAATATATTGATGCATTATTATTTGTTTTTTTCCAGTCCTCTGAAGGAACTGCAGAAAGAAGGGAACTGTTTTATGCTGTTTGATTTGATTTTTATAATTTCCAAGCATGCGATAAAATCACTCACTGGCCTTTAAAAATGGATGCTTCTCCTATTTTCTGAAAGCAGTTGTGGTTTTGGAGAGTAACTGGCTGACAAAACTTTTGTAATTCTGATGAACAAACAGGTCAGCCGCTCAGAAGGCAAAGGTTTCTCAGGGAAGGAGGAACAGCGACATCCCCACTCCTCATCCACAGCTAGGTTTCTGAGGGGCTCAGAATCGCCCCCAGCTGTCCTAGCAACACCACACTGATGTTTTCTGAGGAGCCTGAGTCTACCGCCAAGCAGACAGAGATTCTCGCTGATGCGGACACTTGGAAATGACCACTTGGCCCTGCCAGGAGGGCTTGTTAGAAAACTCCAGCCTCCTTCTTATCTTGTCTGCTCAGACAAAGAGCAGAACCTACCCAAGATGAGACGAGAACCCCAATTAGCAAAGCCAAGAGATTTCCACCCTTCCCACACCCGCATGCTGGGCTCAGTTCCCCTCCTCACTTTTCTCTGCCTTATCAGACGGGTGTGACCTCGGGTTAATGAGAAAAGCCCAGCTGGGTGGTGGCAGAAATGGTCATCCTGGCTCTCCATGCTCCCACCCTGCCCCTGGCTCCCCCATAGTGGGACAGGGACACAGAGGACGAGGCCACAGTCACAAAAGCCACTGCCCCTCAGGCGCTTTTCGAACCAGCTGACACCAACTTAAACTCAGCTAAACTCGAGTTTAATTTCCTTTGTTTTTAAGTCACAACTTGAATGTAATAGCTCCTAAACAAACACAATCTTAAAAAATAATTTATTGAGCCTTTCCCTTCTCTTATTTGTCAGAAAGTTGCTTCAGCCTAAATGGAAGGCAATTTCCTTTTCTTTTATAACAAGTGAGCTCCCAAGCTTCACTTAGTTGTTTTTTTTTTTGAGTTTTACCAGGGTATGCCAGTGTTCATAAAGGCAATCCCTCCTGGTTGATTACCACTTTAGTATGTTGAATTTCATGTCAGTTACACAATAATTGTCAGAAAGAATCAAGCTGCAGGCAAGGACTGGGAAGTACATCTGAAGACAGAGTGAATATTTGACGTAAAAATGTACTGGTCCACAGATTTCTACAATGCTTGATATTTGAAACAGCAACTTTATCTACATCATCTCCTATCTTCTCAATGACCTTGACATTGACTGCCATTATCCACATTTAACACCAGGAAATGGAAGGAACGAAAATCAGCTCAATTTCACAGAGAGAAGATGATAGATGAGGACTGGCTATACCTAATCACAATCGGATTAATAACAGGTAGCTTTCCTGGAGGCAGTGCTGGGTGCCAGGAGCTTCATGCTTACAGGAAAAGCTCATCTGACCCCACATTCACCCCCTGAGACAGGCATTCTTACTGCAGTCATTTCACAGAGGAGGAAACTGAGGCAGAGAGGCCAATCAATCACTAAAGACTGGACTGTTGAGAAGTGACAAAGTGACAGTGCCGGGAGTACAAGGCAAGCCATCTGCTGGCAGAGCCCAAATTGTAGCCTCTGTGCTGTGACATCAGGGCTCCGATATCAGTGGTCACAGCCCAAGTCACCCTGCCCAGGGCTAAACGCTAGCTGCCACCCCCTGCCCAAACCCTGAGCGAGCAATTATACTTCACACTGGGCCTCAGTGTGCTCACTCGTGAAGTGGGGATGTAATGCTCCCCAGCGCGTGGAGTTGTTTCAGGATTGCATAAAGCAGCATGGACAGTGTTTGTCACATAGAACGTGTGAGGTCTGGGACCTCAGCCCATACTGTCCAAAGCCCCTCCTCTCACTTGAGCAAGGCACAGACTGCAAGGCTTGCTCCAGGAATCTATCTGGGAGCTTTGGCTACGTTCTCAAACACCAGGATCGGAAAGCTGTTGGGGGCACACAGTGTGGCCCCCCAGCAGTAAGGATTCAGCCAATCTGACCAGCGTCTGTCCTAGGGAAACCCGGGCTGGCAGCCGATGCCCTGGGATGCCCACAGGGGGCAAGGGCACCGCACCCAGTGCCCCAGCTCTCTCAGGGAGGGAGCATTGGGAGGCCCCAGGCCTCGCCATGGGAGTGACATCATTTGTCATCACATGCCGGCACCAGAGACCCCGCAGGCTCTCAGGCCACCCTGGCCGCCCACTGGTTTCTGTTGCATTTGTTTGGACAGCGAACCCCTCAGGGAGCCCTCCTTCTCCACTCTCTTCAAAGTCCCTGGCGCTTGCCCTTCGAATGCGGGTTTGTGGCAGCACAAGGAGCCCCAGGAACAATAAACAGCCCAGCATCCTGAGGCTGGCTACGCTCGAGGCCTCGGGCTCAGGGGCCAGGGGCAGGAAGGGGGCACCCTTCTGGCTGCCAGCACCTGCCTGGCCATGGAGGCCGGGAGCCTGGCTGCAGGGGACTTGGGTGTCCCGCAGACCCACGTCCAGTACTGGTTTTTCCTCCTAGGAGCTGTGTCTGCCCAGGCAGGTAGTTGCCCTCTCTGGTCCCGGCTTTCCTGTCCATAAAAGGGCAGCCACAATGCTCGCTGTGCTGCTTTGTCATAAATGTCAATTCTTGTATTGCCATGTAACTCGGACTATAAAACGGAAATACCTGAATGTGTTGAGAGTCATAACTCATTTTTTAAAAATGGGATGCAGCCATATCACCAGGAGGGCTGGAGAAAAAGGGAAGCCCAGGCACAGTGGTGTGGCATGGAGGGACATGTGTGGAGAAACTCTGCCGTGAGGAAACGAGGTTTGCTTTGCAGACACCTCTGTGCTGTGTGATCCCGAGCACACTGCTCAGCATTTCCGGACCTAGGTCCCCATCTGCAGATAACAATCTGTGAGTTTGCTTCCTACCTTCATTTTTTAATTACCAAATAAAATCTTCCACCACTGAAGACTACACCTCACCATACACACGCTGTTCTCAGCAGTGCTAGAGTATTCTTAAAGGACCCCAACCCCATGCACAATTAAAATGTCATCGTTTTGCAAACATAAAATCCTTGAAAAATAGAGTGGTGGGGTTGGGGGGTGATTTCTTTTGTTTCCTGTACTATACTTTTATTATTGTCTTTATCTTTTCTTCCTGACTTTTTCAGGAATTTCTTTTTATGTACACGTAGTTGCAACCACAGATGTGGCTGCAGGCTCCACACAGCCTCACGCCTGCCTGCGTGGACCCCACCATGTATGGATGGCACCCCACCTGCCTGCAGCCCGTTACCGCTGTCTCACAGCTGCATCGTGCGTTTATCTCTGTAACACTCATATTTTACCTGTAAAGCTTCTTACCATGTTTTGGTTCATTTCTTCGGGTCAGAGTCACAGTGATAATCAAACAGAGTCAAAGGCTGTATGAAGGCCCTTGTACATTTGAACGGCACTGAAGGAGCCCCTTCAAGGGGACATGAGGCACCTGCACCCCCACATCCGCTCAAGTTCAGTGGGAATGCCCTCCGATCTTTGCCTCTGAATTGAAAGAGCCTGCATGAACCCAGACTTTTACCAGGAAATAGATTTTGTGGGGAAGACATTTTTTTAAATTGTCATGAGTTCTTTGGAGGAGAATAGTTTTATAAATGAAATCACTATTAGGGGAATTATTTACAGAGACCATGGAAAAAGCATTTAAGCTAATTAAGGATGTATCTATAAAAATAGAGTGAAACATAAAACATAAGTTGCCATTCACTGGAAGAACAGACACCCCCTGAAGCACAGCGGCTCTTAAAACCCATAAGCGGTGGAAGCAGGGGGTGGAGTTTGGGCAGTTCATGCCCAGACCACAGGCCATCAGGGCACAAGGCACCTCGGAATTAGATCGTCCAGGGCCTTTCTATGCAGCAGGTGATGAATTCTTGGGGTCTGGCTAAAGAGCAGGTTCTTGTTGGGCCTGTCTGGGTGGGGCGGAGATGGCCCATCATTAACCAGCAGAGTGGGATGCCTGAAGCCTCTGGTCCATGAACCACTCAGAGTGGCCAGTGCTTAGAACAGAAGGATCATTGGTATCACCAGTTTGGTGGGCATGGCCCTCAAGCTCCTTGCTTTGGAACAAGCGTTCTTGACTTGGACTCCACTTTAGAATCACCAGGGGAGATTTCTTAAAACCCAGCTGCCTAGGTTGCCCCCCCAGACTAATTAAATCATAACCTTTGGAGGTGGGGCTCAGGCATCAGGATATTTTCAAAGAGGCCAGGTCCTCCCCCTGTGCAGCTGGTGCAGAGGTCAGCTAATTTTGATGCTTCCTTCAACGGGCAGAAAGATCAGTTAGTGATGCCTGCCAGGAGAGGGGCATGGTGGCCAGCGCACCGAGAATTTGCCTTCACCGATCTAACATTCGCAGAGGGGGAGGGACTTACCTAACATCTCCATGGCAGGAGAGTGAGGGTAGGAACTAGGTCTTCAGACTATTCGCTGCAGACTCCATCTTTTACTCAAGGCTGACACATACAGGTAAGAGTCTCCTTCTGAAATACACTTCTCAGTTCAAATTTTTCAAGCTCCTATTGCATTGTTTAACCAAGAACAGTTGGGCAGGGATCTGATCATGACCTTCTGGCTCAGCAGCAGTGAGGGCTGAGGCTGGGTGAGGAGAAGGCCATGAAAAATTAAGCAGTACTAGCAAACAAGGCACATTCAGGTGATCCCCACTCTTTAGGATCCTGGAATTTCACGAGGAAGTGTTCAGACCGTGCTGGATTGCCCAAACAGCAGAGTTAACAGATATCAGCAAGGCACGGCATCCAAATCAAGAACATGGTCAGGAAATTTGATAGTTTTTCAAATGCATTGAGGGTAGAAGTCAGAATAGAGGCCATTTCCAGGGGGAATAAGACTGAGACAGGAAGGGCTAATGGGGTGCTGGGAACGTAGTACATCTCCACCTGGGGTGTAGACATATGTAAGATTCATCATTCAAGGTTCGTGCACTTCATATACTTTTGTGGATGTGAGTTAAGCTTCAAGAAAAAATCAAAATCCAAACAGTTAAATCTATATAATAAGTAAGATGGCTGCAAAAGCATTAGGAACCCTAGAACAGAAAGAACTTACACAGATTCGGAGGAAAATGTCACTCAGCCTGAAAGAGGGGAAAACGGGGAAATACATGGCAAAAAATACATGTGGGGAAAGATGATGGCGCAGTTAACAGAAGATGAACCAGTAAGCAAATCACATTAAATATGCTTACTATAAAATAAAATTATAACCCTCAGCTCTTTCCTGAATTTCCTTATGTTTTTCATGGTTTAGTATTGCTTTTCTATTGAATTTTACATGCATGGGGGGACAGCACCATAATTTTTTTAGGGTTCATTTTAATCTGCTCTGGGCTAGATGAAATATTGAGATTGGTCAGGTGATACTTAAGGACTCAGAGGAAATCTTTCTTCTAAGGACGTGAGCTCTTGGAGGCTTGAACCCGGGAGGATTCCTGGAGTGGCCCAGGACGGGTGAGGCCCAAGCCCTAAACAGGCTCCCGAAGATGTAACCGCAAAATGAAATCAATGCTAAACGAGAAAGCTGAAATTCCACTGAAGCTCTCTTTTCTTTGAAGCATCAAATTCACTTTTTCAAAGTTAAAAAAGAAAAAGCCATTCATATTTTTGGAGGAGAGGACCCAGGGCCAAGCCTGTTTTCCTGGGTGAGCTGAGAACAGGTTGCCGCGGGAAGTGGGGTGGAGTGGCGATAAAGAGGCACCTGGGAAAACTGCTTTCAGAGAAGCTGGGGTAGGGGTGGCTCTGACACATTCATCTGCAGGGGGCCAGACCCTCCAGAGCGTGTGTCTGTAATCAGAAAAGATTTAGAGTAAAAGTGAGATACGGGTGTGTGAAGGTATGTCTCTAGGACCTGTCCCTGGGGAGCAGGTCCAGCTACAGTGGCCAGGGCAGCCTGAGGAGCAGAGGGCCTAGAGCTTGGTGTCCCTCGGAGAAGGGCAGTGAGGGTAGCCCGTGAGTAATCACAGGCACCCTGGAAAGGCTCTTCTGCCCCTGCCTATACTCACAGAAGTGTTTCTCCTGGGGAACATCATTCGCAATGAAATGTGATTTATAAAATGCACCATCTCCTTCCCAAAAGGGATGGAAAGACAGGGACAGAAATTCATACCAAGGTGTAAACGGCAACCTGCAGGCCCCTTCCCAAAGCTAGGATTGATGGAAAGCTTTGGGAAACTGAGGAAGAACAGAGCAGGAGGAGGGGAAGGAAAGGAGAGGGTGAAGGAGGACCCTCCAAAGCAGAAGGAATGGGCCCAGGCCCAATCATTGGCCACTGTGAAAGTGCAGCCCTTAAAACAAGCAGAAAATATACTCTGGGTCAGTGTTTCTTCTTGTAATTATCATAGAAGGGACCAGCGAATTTATGCACCATTATAATTGTGGAGTCCCTTTCAGCTGGGTGCTGAGGGAGTGTCAGAAGACTGCGTGTGGTCCTCAAGTCCACTGTAATCAGAAGATGGATGCAAACTGTTAACACAGGTCCCATGAACCATTGGGCTGTGAGCAGAGACCTGAGGGGCAAATCCTGAAAGTAGGCAGCCCCTCCTCCAGACAGCACTTACTCCTGAGTCACCAGGTCAGCATAAATGAGCAGAGTCACAGGAACCAGCATTGCTACAGTGGTGGCAGAAGCAGCAGCCCAGGAAGCCTCTTGGACGTGCTCTTTCCTCCCCCTCATAGTCCCTCTCTAATGAGGGGATGCTGGCAACTGCTGAGAAGATCTCCTCCAGTCCTGCATTTGGGAAATAACTGCAGAACCAATTTGGGGACCACTGGAGCCACTTTGGGGCAGACCTGAACTAAAACTCCATTGCTCCGCTGATCTCCAAGCGCCTGCTCAGCCTGGTGGACCCTGGTGACGTTTCGGGTCTCCCAAAACTGGTGTCAGTTCAGAGTCAGGGTCCAAGTAGTCTCCAATTCTGACGACTTTCTTTTTCCCAACACTGTCATCCTGGTCAGTGGCTGCTCTTCCCCCACCATCCTCTCCACCTCTGAGTCCTTCTCAAATGGCAGCCAGAGTGGTCTTTTACCCCAAAGTGTCAAAGTGTCCTCTTGCTCACTATTTTTCATAGAGTGGCTGTGTCATTTATTGTTCAAACTGGACATTTTGAGAGTTGAGGGTGTTAATAATTACAGTGGAACAACAGCTACAACTTGGGACAAGCAAACTGGGACATGTGGCCGGTCATCCATTGCCCATGGAATGCAGCCCAGAATTGTCTCCAGGATTTATAGGACTCCACATGCTGGGTCTCGGCCCCGCGCCGCTCTCCTCCCCTCTCCACAGCCCAGCCACGCCAGTCTTCCCTCAGTTCACCCTGACTCAGAGCCTCTGCACCTGCAGGTTCCTCCTCTGATTCCTGAGCCCAAGAGTAGCTCAGGCTGCTCTGCTGTGCCGCCCCTTCTATGCCCTTCATTGCACTTTGGTCTGTCATTGCTGCTGGACAGTGAGGACAAGGCATTGACTGTGCTCTGCATCCCCATGCCTGGCAGGGACTGGCATGTGGTAGGGGGTCAAAAACACGTGTCGAATGAACATAGATGCCTCCTTCAAAGGAAATGGTGCTAAGGAAGCTACAAGCCTACTGGGAGTTTCAGCAAACAAATACAGCTTGATGAAGCTTTCTGACACTGGCATTTTCTGACTTTAAAAGCTAGCTAGCCATCCGGTGGAGAAAAACAAACAGTCTAAAACAATGTGCACCACCCGCCTGTTTACTCAGCCGCCAGCAGGCCCAGAACTCTGCAGCTCACTTACATGACCAGCTCCTAAGGAGACAAGAGTGCGGAGGGAAAGACATTTCGGGGAATGGGGGGATCTCTGCAGACAAAGGGCATAGGTGGGAACTGGGGGGAAAGAGAATCTGGGGAAATAGATGGAGCTGCGACAGCTAGTGGACACAGCGCCTTTGCGAGAATTTTCAAGATGGCACCCTGCTCCGGGCAGACCCGGCCTTGCACCAGGGGAACAGCTTGCTGCACTGCTGACGGTTGGAATGCCAGCCTCGCAGGCCCCCTCAGCCATGCTCCACACAGCTGCTCGCAGCAGCCCTGGAATTTGGGAACAGAAAGCGTCAGGGCCCATGGAGCCATCGCTCTGAGTTAGGGTTCTACACAGAGCCCCTTCTCCCCTTTCCTCCTCTGAGCCTCAGCTTGGCCTTTATGGAACCAGACCCCAGCGGTGTGCTGCCAAATGGCTGCACGCGAAGCCATTTCTTCATTAGGAAGGTGGGAGCAGTGGCTGCTCCTCATCGTCCTGGTCATGCCAATGCTATTTCCTTTTATTATAAATAGGAATTTCACTCAAAGGGGTGCAGCCTATTACCCCTCAGCTGCTTTGTACTTTAATCAGGGGCTTTCCTGCTGAAAATGTTTATCCTCCAGCAAAGAGGTGCTAATTTTATCTTTCAGAAGTGGGTATCTGCTTACGTCCCTTCTACCTTCAAGAAAGATAACCAAAAGCGCATTATGTCATCTAAATACAGCATCCTTGGAGATCAAAAGGCGTAATGTACACATCTGCCAAGGGTGATGGAGCGGCCATTGGCGGGCCCTTCCGGCCCGGCCGCATGGGCCTCATTGATAGACACACTTGGCCGTTTCTATGAAAGAGACTCCCAAATGCTCTGTTTGTGCCAGTTGATTTCGGTGATATTGGGAGGTTTTGAAATAAGGATCCAAAATAGATCTGCCCTTCTCACCCCTCTGTGTAAACCCTCGCCACAGGAAATGGCACCCGTTCAAATTTCTGCAATGGAAGCAACGTGGGACTAGATAAGAAGTATGTCGCTTGCAGCGACATTTTAATGTTTAAAATATAGTCAGAATGATCCATCGTCCAAATCCACCTGAATGTTGGTCCTTTGACTCTGGTTCTGCTTCTACATCTAGTTCAATGTTTTCCACTTTCTTGGATCCCTCTATTATGAGTACATGTCCCAACACAGCACATGCGTGCTTGCATGCACGTGTGTGTACACACATATGTATTTGAAATGCATGTTCCCCGAACTAGATGTAACCTTACGATACGCATCGCACTCTGACGTGTTTTGTCTGTTCCAGTCCGGCTGGACCTCTCATCCTCTGCTTTTCAAAGGGTGGCCTCCCAACCAGCAGCACCAGCATCAGCTAAGAGTTAAAAATACAGTATCTTGGGCCCTGTCCCAGGTCTGAACAGTGACAATCTGCATTTTAACAAGTTTCCCAAGCACTGGTCTCATCTTTTTCAGGGTTTTATTTGTATGTTTTTATTTATTTTTATATTTTGGTCGCAGTTCTCTAAATGTACTCATCACTCCTCTGTGCTTCATACCCAGGGTTTGACAAACCCACATTGAGACATGGAGCCAGAGTTCTTAGGACTTCAAGTGGCTCTGTTGTGAGAAAAAATTGATGTTTGCCTCCAACTGTGCCCTTGGGAGACGCCTTCCCCCGACACTCCCTAACACTCCAGACCAGGGAGGGACTGTCCCAAGCCCTTGTCCTCTAATCATCCTCCAGTGTCCCCTGTAGGTCCCCAGTGTGCTTAGAAAGACGAAGGCTTCCCATGCAAGGTGGCTACAAGTTTTGCCACAAACGAATCTGAGCACCCTGTGCTCCGTGGGGTTTGCAAGGAGCCCCAACGATGAGGAGGGACAGCACGAGCGAGGGCTTGCTGCAGGACATTTGGTTCTCTCGCCCTACGACCTCGTGAAGCTCTTTCCCCTCTCTGGTGACATCGTCTCTGCCCGCAGAGTCAGGACGGTGGTCTCTGGGACAAGGCTGCTCGTAAGTGACGCAGTGCTGAGTGAGAGGAGCAAGAATCAGACGTCATGGGAAAAGGCCGGCTTTTCCCTCCTGGAATCAGAGTTGAGAATAAAATTAAAAAGCCTAGAACATCTTCACACACCCTCGCAAGAAGGTCAACCATGTCCCTCAGCTCAGGACGGATTTAGGAGGATAAAATGAAATTGTAAATGTATGAACATCACACAGTGGAAAGCGTAGTGACCTTCCCAGGCCAGAGAGTGCAAAAAAGTGCTGTGAACGATGGCCACCCCGCATGTCTTCACCATCGTTAAAACCTCCAGAATAGATTGGACTTTGGGAAACAGAGAGAAGTACAAAAGAAGAACCAACAAAAATTACCCGTATTCCCTTCATGAAGAGAACACTACGTACCACTCTGCTGGACAGCTTTTAAGATCTTTTCTGATGGTTTATACCCATAGAAAGTTATATACTTACAGTAGTCGCCTCCTTGTGTTGTTTTCACCGTAAATAGCATAACACTGAACACATTCAGAAACTCACTTATTCTCCCAACCCTGTCTCCGAGATCTCTCCATGTCTGCAGCACTGCCGAACCCTCTTTCTTAAACCAATACTCAGTGTTCGACACGCAGAAAGCAGAGGGACTTTACCATTACTGCACTGGTGGTCATTTCGGCTACTTCCTGTGTCTTAGCTCTAATAAAAACATTTGCAGTGAACATCCTCAGACCTACCTCTCTATGCACCTGTGGGTACTTCTTTCCCCAAACTGATTTCTAAAAGTGCCACGTCTGGGTTGTAGGGTTTATGGGCTTTCAATGTAAATCAGCACCGTCATATTGCTTCCAAAAACAGTGTGTTAACTCACGGACTCCCACAGCGATGCGACCTACTTCCTACCTGTCCCCAATGCTGGATGTGACCAGTTCTTTAACTGTTACTAATGTCGTGGCGGGGAAGCATGTCCTATTAGTTTTTTCTGTTTGCTAATGTGTTTGCACATCTTTTCATATCAGGAATTTGAATTCTATTTCAATAGGCCACCTCTCCTTCCCGTTTTAACATTCTTCTGTTTGTATGTGTCTGTGTGTGTTTATATCTTTTTAAGCCTGACATTTGACAAAGTGCTTTAAATATGTTGGCTCTTAGTCATTTCTGTGTTTTGTGTTTTGCAAGTATTTTCCCCAGTAGGTCACTTGAAATTTCACGTTGTTGGTGGTGTTCATTGTTACGTCGATTTTTCACACAGTCAGCTATATCATTTGTTTCTTTTTTCTGCGTTTGCATTTGTATTTTTAAGAAAATGTTCTCTCTCCTTAAAGTTGTAACATACTCTTTAAGTTTACTCCTAACATTTTTATAGTTTAGTTTTTTTACTTTTGCCAATTTTTCCAACACCGTTTACCACAAATGACTGAAGTGCCTTCCTCATCGCAAATGACGCCCCCACCCACGCACGCACCTGTTGCCAGGCTGCTGCTCTGGTCCAGTGTGTGTTTGGGGTTTTTTCATATACTTTTGTGTTAATAATTACTGGTTGAGTTTCACTGTGTGAATATCCAAAGAATATCCTCTGTATAATTTTAATCTTTTTAAATTTACTGAGACTTGCTTTATGACCTGGAACAGAGGAAGGGAAGTTTGTCTGCAAATGACCAGACGGCAAGCACATCAGGGTTTGAAGGCCATGTACTGTCTCCGTTGCATATTCTTCCTTGTTTTGTTTAGTTTTATTCTTTTTTAAACACTTTAAAAATTAAAAAAAAAACATTTTTCAATCATGGGCTGTACAAAAGCAGGCCACGAGCCACAGCGGTCCAGACTGTTGCCCACCTTGTTTGGTGTCCCATGTGCACAGGAATGGAGTGTGCGGTCTGCTGTGGTCAGGTGGTGCGCGCTATCAGTGTCAATCAAATCACGGTGATCTGTAGAGTTCACATCTACTCTGCCTGTTGTGATTGTCTTTGGCTGCTTGTTTTATCAACGATTAAGAGGGGAGAATTGGAATCTCCAACTGTAATTGCGGGCTGTATTCTTCTCTTGTTCACTCTATCATGAATGATTTCTGCATTTCAAAGATTAAACACTTCATTACATGGCCTCAGGAATAATGATTACATTGAACTGCTTTGTAATAACAGAAATGTAATTAACATCTGTGTTATTGGCAGTTGTAGCTACAACATTCTCAGAATCTGCATTGTGAAATACCACTCCTCAGAGTGCATGTTTTCCAGAAACCAATAGTGAGGACACCTTGATTGGTCCTCAGTTTTCTCATGAGTAAAATGGGTTATAATAAAGTCCCTTGGTTTGCTGGGAAGATTAAATAAGAAAACCGTGTAGGACTTAGTGTGATGACTGGAACAAAGTAGGTGCTCAATGCATTCTAGCTTCAAGTATTAGTGTTAGCATTAGTACTGCAATATTTCCCACAGTGACAGAGGCAAATAAGAGAGGGCTTCTGCTAGGCAAGTGGCTGTGGTTGACCAGGGAGGAAAAGAGATGGTTGGGGGCCCTAATCAAACAAGAGAAGCAAGTCGGGAGCAGTAAATGGCCAGACTTCAACCACATGACATGGATCGTATTCTGACTTCCACAAACTTTCCAAACCACTTTTTCCTACTCCCTCTGACAACTGTCAAAGGTAAGGCCCAGGGTCCAACATCAGCTCCTATATTCTCCAAAATGTTAAATCCTAGGCTTTGCTGAGAATGCTGATAAATATAAGAACCACAATAAAAACAGAGTGTCAGAGTGAGAAGGACATAGATGTTAAACTCCAGCAGACTTGGGCACAGTCAGCAAACCCTGATTGCATTATGCAGGCACACTTTCCCAGTAGTAACCACATTCAAAGCTCTTGCCTAACATCCACCCATGATACTGCAGTTGCCCCTGGAAAGAGCTCAGCTCTTCCTACACCCCTGAAAAGACATCAACTTTTTCTGCACCTCCCACAAAGATTAAAATACAGCCATTATTTTAAGAGCACAACAGAACTAGACATTGCCATTAGCCCGAGGATAACATGAACACACATTTTCCTGATTTTGGCCAGATTTTTAAAAAATCAATCTGAGATAAAATTTATTTACAATAATATGCATCAATTTCAAATTTTGACAGATGTGTGCATTATGCAAGCATACTACAATGAACATATAGTTTATTCAGTTCATTTATGTTACCACGAAAGCCCCCAGTGCCCCCTGCTAACAATCCAGGCACCGCCGATCTGACGTCTACAGCTAGATATTAGTTAAGCCCATTCTACAACTTCATTTAAATGATCACACAGTATGTACTCTTTTGTGTCTGGCTTCTTGCACACAAAATAATATTTTAAGCTCCATCAATATCATTCCATATAGCAGAATCATGCCCCTTTTTAGTGGTGAGTGGTGTGTCATCACATAGATTGGCCACAATTTGTTTATCCATTAATTTGTTGATAGACATTTAGGTTATATGCAACTTTTGACTGCTATAAATAAAACAGCTCTGGTCACTTGCAAGCTATCTTTTTGTAAGTGTGTTTTAATTTCTCTCAGAAAGAATGCCTAGGAACAGATTTGCTAGGCCATTCAGGAAGTGTATATTTATAAGAAACTACCAAATTGCCTTTCAAATTGATTGTGTCATTCTACATGCCCATCAACAATGTATGAGACTTCCATTTGCTCCTTATCCCTGTCAACACTTGCAAGTTTCAGTTTTTCTAAATTTTAGCCCTTCTGGTGAGTGTGTAGTGTTGCCACATTGTAGTTTTCACTTGTATTTCCTGATGACTAATGATGTTGAGCATCTTGTGTGCCCATTAGACATTTCATATCTCTTCTTTGTAAAGGGTTCCAACCATTTGTATAACTGGGTTGACTTTCTTCTGAATATCAACTTGTAAGAGTTCTTTATGTATTCTGGATACACACTATTTTCCAGTTGTATGTATTGTCAATATGTCCTGAAGTATGAGGCTTGTTCTTCCATTTTTATTGGTATTTTTAAAGAATAAATTTATAAATTTGGGATTTTGATTTATCAATTTTTATTTGTGAATGTTCTATTACATCTGAGAAATCTTTGACTGCTCCAAGTTTGTGAAGACATATTTCTTGTGTTTCCTTCTACAAATTTCATCATTTTAGCTCTTACAGTTAGATCGTTTGTGCATTTAAGTTAACTTTTATACAGTGAGAGGTAAGGATCAGGGTTCATTTTTTTCCCTGTATGACTTTTCATTTCTCCTACCAGGTTGAGGAAGTTCCCTTCTAGTTCTTATTGGCTGAGAATTGAATTTTGTCAAAAGCTTTTTCTGCACCACATAATTGAAATGTAAACAAACTAAATGGCAGAAATAGATTAATAATAACCACCAGGGCTATGTAAAGGAAAAAGGATTCATTCGTTTTGGTGTGTTTATTGCCTTAACAGCTAGAGGTATAGAGTAAATAGTTTATCTAGTTCATTTATACCACCACAAAAACTCTCAGCAGCCATTTGCAAATCCCTTTTAATTACCTCCCCATATAATCACTTTTTCAGTCTCTCTTAATGAGCAGTGAGCAAATGACCCAGTTTGGGCCGATGAGCCGTAACAGAAAGCATGCTACAAGACACCAGTAAAAGAGTTTTTGTCCCTGATGAAAGGAAAGAGGCCCCCTCTCCTCATCCCCATCTATCTGCCTTACAGAGGCAGTCACATGAAGATCTGAGGCCTGGGGACTACTCTGGAAAGGTCAAGAGAACTCCAGAGATGCTGAGCATCACTAGCATCACTGAGCATCATTTCATCATGGGATGCAGAAACTTGGACTTCTTATTATGGGAGATAATCTATTTCTTTACTACGTATGCTACATTAATTTGTATTTTATTATTGAATAACAGTCTAGGCTTCTCTCCCAAGCCTTAAACCCAAGTCCAGTCTAGAATGGGCCTTCTCTAGAGCAAGGCAACTAAGTGTTTTCATCACCAATTCTCTTCAAACATGAGAATCAGAAGAGAAGCTGGTTCTATAAGGGGCAGAGTCATGGGATGGGACCTACAGAACATAGTGGAAAGACCACCCAGCCTGGAAGTTACAAGTCTGGGCTCTCATGCTGCCAGCCCACCCTGCTTCTCTAGGCTTCCTTCTTTTTCTCCATCTTCCATGCACCATCCCTTGTTAGAGCCTTTCTTATGCCTGAAATAGTCCTCTGCACCTCCACTCTTTGCTTCATCTGGCTGGTTCTACTCACCCTTCAGGTCTCAGTTTAAAGATCACTCTCTTAAGGGGTCCTTCCAAATTCCCCAAGCTCTCTCTTAGCACCCTGAATTTTCCCTTGAAGCAGTGGTCCCAGTTGAAATTAAGTTGTATGAGTCACTGTAATCCCTCTCCTGCACTGAAATGCAAGCTCCCTGAGGTTGGGGTCAGGATCTGCGTGTTGGGGTCCTATGTTGTCAGCACCTAGTGTGGTGCCTGGCACGTCAGAAATGGTGCGCACATGTGTTTGACTGACTGACCGAAGGGTGGACGGATGGATGCTGATCAAATGGCACCACCACCGACTTGCCGGTGACCTTCGGCAGGTCACTTCCTTTTCCTAGACTGCAGTTTCCTCATCTGTTATGGAAGGAGTTTGAACTAGGTGGAATTTAAGAGTTCTTCCACTGTCAACTCTTTGTCACATTGAATCCAGATGCTCGGATGTGGTTTGTTTTTTAAATTGGCCCTCCCCGACCTATCCATTTACTTTCCACCCCTGCTGGTAACCCTGCAATTGTCCCAGAAGCTCATTCCATATGAGCATCCCATGGATGACAGCTGGAACTGGTCGTCCTGACTACCCCAGCATGCCGGGGGCGGTGGTTTCCAGACGCAGGGAGGCTGCAGTGTCTGGTGGTTTCTCCAGGATGCCAAGTTCCTGGTCCCCTTATTCTGCAATGGGAAGGCAGGAATTTGGGGTGGTTGGCAAGTAATTGTCAGAGAAGTCTGTACCTATATTTGTCTGCATTCCAGCACATCTGTTCATCATCAGGCACATGGCAGATAAGAAGAATCCTCTTTTCAGATTAAAGATGTCAACCATGCAATTTCCTGGCCATAATGGGCTTTTACATCTGCATAGAGGGTACTACAGGGACTTATCTTGAGCATCAGATGGCACATGGGAGTCCACAGAAATCCACAGCGTACACACTTGTGTCTTAAATCTCCTTATCATAACCCACAGTGGAAGCAAAGGCTAAGAAAAGTTCCATCACTTTTACTTTGTTTTTGTTTTTCACTCATTTCCTCAGGTCAGAGTCACTGGCTCCTCCACCCTTCCCCTTCCCCTGGCAGGAATCATGATAAGAGGTGACCATTTACTGAGCCCCACTCTGCCAGGAACATGGACTTTTTGTGCTTTCTCTCTAATCCTCACAATAATTCCTGATTGTACATTCTCATCCCAAGATGATAGGTAGGGAAACTGAGGCTCAGAAGCATGCTTAGACTTGCCCAAGGCCACACAAACTAAAACTGGGGGTCTGAGATTTGAACCCAGATCTGATCCTCCCAGGCCGTCCCGTCCATGGGCACTCCTCCAGGCCACCTACAATAACCTGTGGCAGGGGCTAGATAAAGAAGCAGAACCACACATGCTGGCTGCCTTCCTTTGCCTGCCCCAGGACGCTGCAGGTGAGGCAGGGATGAGAACTGAGACCCACAGTGGGGACTTCATCCAGTGTCACAACCATCCACCCAAATAACCCTCATATATCTCTCTAGAATAGGGATGACAGCATTTTGTTAACAAATAGAAATGGATGTTTAGTAGAAAGGGATTGGGGAGGAGAGAGAATGTGAAAATGAGATGCTTAGAGCTGCTACAACATCTTGGGATGGATGCTAAGAAAATCTCCAAGATGCCACCTCAGAGCACGGATGTTGACTAGCCAATTACTACCTCCATTTCTCTTGGTCTGTGAGAAAAATCACCTCCAAGGCTTACCCTCCATTAGTCATGAATGAGTTACTTTCAGCTGATAGCATCCCTGACACACAATTTAAGCCACAAACCACCTTTAACACGTTCTGTGCCTTCAGTGGCTCTCTGGGGGAGATGATCCAACTCCTTATCCTCTTTTCAGGATCTCCATTACCCAAACTTCTGAACTTTATCCCAGTTCATCTCAGGCAAGCCACCCAGTATACCCTGCCTCTCCCCCGCAAAACCTCACAGCAAATTCCTACTCCTGCAATGTCAGGGGACCTTAATCCATTGGGAATAATAGCCACTGTCTGTTCTCTAGCCACATTCCAAATTAAAAAAAAAAAAAATCAGAGAGAGTTAGCCTTCCCACATTCCCAGCTCAATAAATACAATCAAATGATGGGAGATGAAAATTAAACAGCCAAGCATTCCATCTGAATTGGGAATCTGCAGCCCAGATTCTCCTGGTAACGCATGCCTCCCATCACCACATCATTACCCAACCCTGCCATTAGGGAAGGCAAACCCGTACTTACAATCAAATGGAACGGAGTATGTAACCAGGAGGCAGCTCACTTCCAGGAATGGCCGGCTGGCAGTGCCCGCCTCGTTCCCCCACCCTGCCTTGCCAGCTGCCTTTCATCACCAGCTCTGGGTTCTGTGCTCAGCAGAGGTCCCCTATGACATCAGAGACCTAACATCTCTTTCCCCTTCTGTATTGTTCTCCTGCCTCCTGGTGTCAGAGAAGTCCTCTCTTGTCTGGGCATTTTCCTCTTACTGATGCTAATCTTTGCCTTTCTGGTAAGACCCACTCTGCCTTCACTGGAGCTGTGATGGAGGGTCAAGATCTCCGGGTCAAAGGTTTTGTACTTTACAGTGAAAGCAGATGCTGTTGGGCATGGTACAGTGTAAAGAGGATACAAGCATCTTCTATTTGGATACAAGCATCTATTATTCACAAAAAATATTTCATGAAATATTTTTCACAAAAAATAAATTAGAGTCAACAGCCGGGAGGGCAAGGTGGTAAAATGTAGCCAGGTCCCTCACAATGTGTGCCCATTGACCCAGCAAGTCCCCTTCCATTGATGTCACCTGAGGAAAGGTTGGAGATTCCATGCAAATGTTGCAGATGCATACATAGTAAAGCACTATGTTTATCGCAAAGCGCTGGGAACAAGCAGTTGTTCAACAATATGAAATTGTTAAATTGAGGAAAAGAAAGAATGTGCAGCCATTAAGAAGCATCTCTGTGAAGAATAATTAATGCCAAGAAAAATTCATAATAATTCATATACCCTAATGAAACACGCTGAGTGAAACCACTAATTGAAAGAGATATGTAACTGTATATCACTTACATCTTCTCAGTTTCTGTGTACACAGAACACACTGGATAGCTAGCGCTTCTGCAGCACTGTGTGCAAGCTACTGTCCTAAGCACCCTAATATCTAGTAATGCATTCTAAGTGCATGCATTTATTCACTCAGTCATCACAGCAACCCTATAAGGTATATGCATTATTATAAATGTTATTCCTAAAATATCAATTATTATTTTTTTAAAGATTTTATTTATTTATTTTTAGACTGAAGGGAAGTAAGAGAGAAAGAGAGGGAGAGAAATATCAATGCGTGGTTGCCTCTCACGTGTCCCCCACTGGGGATCTGGCCTGCAACCCAGACATGTGCCCTAACTGGGAATCGAACTGGTGACCCTTTGGTTCAAAAACCAGCGCTCAATCCGCTGAGCCACACCAGCCAGAGCCAATTATCATTAATTTTAATAAAATATTTAAATGCTATTATCATACAAACTAAGGCTTCAAGTCACACAGCTAATCAATGTGAGACCCAGAATTTGACAGCCAGAAGTCCAGTTTTCCACTCTATGCTACAATAAAAATGTCCATGTTGAATATATCAGAGGGATTGTCAGCAGAGAATGGGAGGGAAGTAAGGGACAAAAAAGAATAAGCAAAACAACAAGATAGGGTCTTGCACAGTAGGATAATCCAACCTTCTCCTCCTAAGGTCTAAGCAAAGGAGGAAAGAAGGAAGAAGAGAGGGATCATGGGAGGGCAGAAGGAAGATGTATGTGAGTACAGATCTAGATATAAAGGAACAGCTATACATAAAGGGGGTGATAAGGATAAGAACATGGGTATAGATATAGATAGATATAGGGTTAGTATAAATATAGGTATAGATATGTAAACCCTAGTGTGTCCCCACTTCCTAGGAGGACATGTGGGACCTCAGAATTCCCCCTCACCCACCCACCCACCTCCTTGCCCTGGTCACACCTGATTAAGGCAAGGTTAGCACTGAAGCATGGGAAAAATAATTCACAAACTGACCAGCAATCTCTAACCTCAAAAATGCTCAAAAAGGTTATTTGATTCACTCGGGCTCCAGAGAATTTGAACTTAAACACATGGAAAGAATTTGCCAGTGAAGGTGGAGCTGGAACAGAGAGATGGTGACATAGAGGGTGCCGAGGGGCTGCCTTGGAGTGGTCTAGGGACGCCATCCACAAATGCTGGGAGGTGGGTTGACTGGGCAGAAAGAACAACGTTCATGGACTGTGCAGAAGGTGGAAAAATCAAACCTCACAGAAGGAAATGAAAGGGGAGAGAGAGAGAGAGAGAGAGAGAGAGAGAGAGAGAGAAAAGGGAAACTAACCCCAATGAGCCCTCCCCAGGCCCAAGCGTTTGAATCTAAGCCCATTCAATCCTAACAGCAGCCCTCTAACAAAAGCAAAAATGGCAAACACCAAATGTTATTTTTTCATTAATTGTAAAAGGCATACCTATTTTGTGAATCACCAAAGCACATTGTAAAATAATTTTTAAGATGCCATCAATTGAACAATGCACCCTGATTTTAGAGATGTTAAAAAGTGGGAAAATGTGCATCTTGGAATAGATAAATTTCTAATCATGCTACTCTTGCCCCTTTATGCACGCTGTGGCAGACACTGCTGATCAATCCCGACACTTTTCCACCAGGTCTAGGTGTGGCCTCATCATACCCTGTCAGGAACTGCCAACTAAAATGTGACCAATTTGTGTGCCCTGGTCTGGGCCTAGGGTTTCTCAAATGAATTCATGAAGAGGTCACTCCCACAGTGGAGTGGAGGACCATGGGACAAATCTCTGCTTCCTGTGCTAGAGAAATAGGTGAAAGAAGCCACCTAGAAAGTGGTTATGTTCTATTTTTAATAGCCCTCCACTTAGTCTATCCCTTCCATCCTCAGGGAGATCTCTCGAAGGAGTACAGAATCTTGGAATTGCTTCTGGAGAACCACGTAAAGCACAGACAAGTTTACTAAAAGACAATATTCTATTAATTGTTAGTGATATAAAGTCATAAACACAAACATGCAAACACACACGCAGCCATTTGCTAGGCATAGTCCTTATCTTTGAGGTTTGCAGTTGAAGGTCATTTTGTCCTCTGGCGCAAACAAATACTAGCAGTTGCCTGAGGGTTCAGCCAGTCTCTGGCAGAAAGATTTAAGAGACAGTGGTGTAGGAGGGTGCAGCCAGGAGGCCCCCCAAAAGAAGGATTTGTAATGGGGTCCAGAACTCAAGGTGTTCAGAAAATATTAGGATGTCCTCACCGCCCCTGCCCCAGGTGTGGGTTGGGGGAAGGGACAAATGGAGCAGGCCCGTTAAGAGCTGTTTCCCATAGCAACAGCCTTGCAGCTAACCTCTGGTATGGTCATTTAACATATCTATAACCTTTGACTGGTTACATAGATGTGTTAAATAGGTGTGGCCATGCTTTCAGCCAGGGAATGGAAATAACTTCCCCACCAATACGTAACTGGGGGGCAGGTCCCCGGAGTTACAGCGTCTGCATGGGAGCTTGCAGATGATTGGCTCCACGACTTGGGGCCACACCTGCCCAGACCCACGTTGGTGACCAGAAAAGCTGGAAAGGACAGCAGACTGAGGGCAAGTGTGGCCGAGTGTGGGAGGAGTCAGGAATGGGGCTGCAGAGGAAGATTGGCCCGGGGATTTAAACCCAGACACAGCAGCCATGGAGGAGAGAGCCATGCGCTTCTGGCAGAGTGGGGACTCCCTCGGACCTGGGAGAGAGAACCATGTGGCTTTGGCAGAGTAGAGACTCCCGCAGCCATTGTGCAGAGAACCACGTGGCTGCAGCCATGTAGGGAGGACCATGCAGCTGTGTCAGTAAGGAGAACCACGTGCTCTGGCAGAGTGGGGGGACACCCCCCCGCCCCGACAGCCATGAGAAGAATCACCATTCGGCTTTAGCAGAGAACCACCACGCGGCTTTAGCTGGAGATCCCGGCAACACAGCTGATGGTGCTGGGAACCAAGGAAGACCTACCAGCTCAGCACGGATTACTGGGAAAAACTGGGATCTGCCTGAGCCAAGGACTTTCATTTCTTTCCCTGAGATACGGTATCCCATACTGGGCAAAGAGGGGAAGGAAGGACTGTGTGTGTTTGTGGGTGTTTTAAGGGGCTTTGGAACTTTAATGAAGACTTTAAGTCATTACTCTTAAGTCTGTATAACTTGAATAAATAATTTCTTTCCTTTTCACCAATCTCTAACATGGAGAGCTATAATTCTTTGGTGAAGGGAAAGGTGAACCTAGTACAGGGGGACCCCAGGAGAAATGGGGATCAATCTTGTAGCATTGTGGGACCCTCTTCCCTGGTGGCCAATCAGGGAAAATCATGGGAGACCACATGTGCAGTAGCTTTAAAGTAATACTACTTGTACATGCGCAGTAAAGGCCACCAAAACTAGCCAGGAAGGATCTGCCCTATAAGAAGAGTCCCTCCAGCCCATGAGGTCAATCTCTGCTTGCAGTTGGCCTGCTCCCATGTTTTCTTCTGTGAACTCTGGGTGTTGGGTTCAATTCTTTGTCCCGATCACTAAGAACCTGGTTACCTGTGCACACCTGTGACAGTGGTACCCACTAAATGTTCTTATCTGCCCCTCATTTCCCAGCATCCTTACATTTAGGCAGATCCATGTGACTGACTGCTAGTGAGGGGTGGAAGTGGTCTGTGGCTTCCATGTGAATGAGGCTCAGAAGAGCCAGTTCATGACCCTCCAGACATCTCTTCCCCCTCCCCGGTGACAAGGAGTCTTTGTAACGAACGAGGGGGCAGAGCCACACAAGTATGAAGATGCCCCACATGAACAGTAGGACCCCCAGCACATTGTGTGAGTGAGGACAAGTCTTGGCTGTGCTAAGCCTCTAACTGGGGGGCTACTTGTGACCAGAGCACAACTCGCCTATCTTGACTAATCCACTGAAGAAGTCCCTGTCTCTTGACTAGCTTTTTTGTAAGATAACTTCCATCTCGGGAAGCTCTGGACACTGCTGGGGTCAGATATACTTGGGGAGCGGAGCAAGTCTCCTCTCAGGGAATGAGACGCTTCTGAGAGAGGACACCTGCCGCAGACACAGAAAGCAGGATGCCACGACTCTAACACAACACTCCGTTGTTGGAGAAGGGCAGTCCTCAGGACAGCTGGGCATCTGTCCTTGGATTTCCCCCAAGCCTGGCCCTTCGCACAGTGGGAAGTGACCAGTCCAGGTAACACCTGACCAACACCTCATGGCCAAAGGGAGGGAATCCGCTGAACAAGAGCAGGGTGATTGGGGCATGGGAAGTGAAGGCTGGGGTTTAGACTTTTAGAGTTAGAAATGTTTGAGAGTCTGATGGGGAGAGAGTGGCTTGGCTTTCCTTCTGGACAATGGCCCCAGCTTCTCACTGCAAGCAGTAGGCTCCAAGAGCGAGTGCTCCACGTGTGAGAGCAGAAGCTTCAGATGCCTGAAGACCCAGCTTCAGGAATGACGTGGCGGCCCTTCCACCACGTTCCATGGGTCAATGGAAATCACAAAGCCACTATTTCCCCTACCAGACCTCCTCCTAGTCAAGCATATTTTAACTTGAAAAGGGTGCACATAGCCTCCACCTCCCATGTTCGCCCACCCCTGCTCTTGCTCAGCAGAGCCCCTGGCCTTGGCTGGATGTTTCAGTCAATGTTGTCTGGACTGGTCCCATGCCGCTGTGAGAAGGGAAGTCGTTGTACCCACGCTTGCTCCAGTTTTGCCTTCAGTCTGGCTCTTATCCCTCCCCCCACCATTGTCATGCCTCAAGCTGTTAATTATGTAGATTTTGTAACCTAACAGTCAATTTGGCTACAGATCCCATATGCATATTTCTCTTCTTTTTCTCTCATTGATTGTTGGAAAGAAAAAAAAAAACTCAGCTTGACCTTAAAAACACAGAACACTTCACCAGTATTGACAATTTGTCTCCGTCAACCAGTTAGCACTGGACTGGTATTCCCAAAGGATTGCAACATTGGGTGGATGAGGGGGTTAAGTTAAACCGTGAGCCTGGGAGCCAGTGCTCAGGCCTCTTCTCCACAGTGGATCTGTGTGGTCTTGGGGGCCACTCATCTGTGACCTCAATGCCTCCGTTTCCCAGTGAAATATAAATATCAGTGCCCTTTCCTGCTTAAGGCTTTTTCCCCCCAGCAACTCAAATGTTGGACTAAAAATATTTGTTCCAATGTGAAAATGAAACCACAGAAAGTCACACACGTATAGAATCATGGGAGTATCTTTCCCTGTGTGCACATGTTGTAGAGTCCAGGAGGCAGTGACTAATAACTGGACATGCAGGGTTCTAATCTAGCCCAGAGATGAACTTCCTGCACCTCACTTGACCTCCCTGGACCCCAATTACCCACGTGTAAGAAGAGGAATGCTGGCCCAGATTAGCGTTTCTCAATCTTGGTGGCACATCAGAGTCATCTGAGAAGATATTTTAAAATGCTGACGTCCACACCCACCATGGAACCACCACGGACCCACCACGGACCCATAAATCCAAATTCCTGTGTGTAGCGTCTAGGACTTGGAATTTTTTTTAATTCCTGAAGTGATTCCCAGTGTGCAGCCAGGATTGAGAACCCCTGAATTGGGTTCATGGTTTTAAAATTATATTTAATCAGAGATGTATTTCTTTAAACAAAATTCACACGAGAGGCTCGGGAGTAGAGCAAATATACAGGCAGTTGTTCTGCGGGTAGCCAGTGAGCAGCCTAGGTCCTGCCCACTGAGCCTCAGTCACTCCCCGTGTTCCTCCAACCCTGGAACCAGTGCCTGGGACCCCCTTTCAGACCCCCAAAGCCCTTTCCAGACTTGGAACCCTAGTGTTCTGCTGAGCACAACTGCTGGAGACTAGACAAGGTCCAAGATTGTTTAAAGAACTAAACTTCTGAAGTCATGTGAGAACAGTCAACATCTGGAGCATTATCTGGATCATAAATTTCCTCACAAATCTATCGGCTCGATGAAACCTAGTTTCCGTTCTATATCGTGTCTGGTTGTGGAGCCACAGGCCAAACTCCGCTCTGGTTGGGAAACGCAGCCAGCTGCTGGCTACCCCTCGCGCTCTCCGCAGCCTAGGGCTTTTCAGGCTTTCCAGGCCCCTTTCTCTCATAGGCCAAGGGGAAGGAGTCAACAGTGCCCCAGGGCAAGGAATGGTTTCGTCAGAAACGCCCTCGGAACTGTGCAGCTGGTGCTGTGAAGGGAAGTTTATTCATGCTACACAGGAAGTGCTGGGAATCCACCTTTGTCAGAAATCAGACACCAGACCGGAAGTTCCAGTTCTAGCCCTGGGATGTTTCAAGCCCCCTTTGCTGTGCGAGGTCAGAACACACAAAGGTGTCAAACACAGCTCTGAGGAAGCAGGGCCAGAGTTCCCGGGTGAGTGTCAAGTGGCAGGCAGAGCACAATGACATGGCAGACTCGGCATCACCATCAAGCCTGGGCCTGGGGAGGCTATTCAGGCACTTGCCCAGCCTACAACGTATAAGGCGCCACCCAAAACTCAGCAAAGAAAATAAAAAATATTTTAATATCATACTTGTTAAAAATCTAAATTAATGCATACAATTCCATGATAAATAAAATATAAAAATTTGAAATAGGAGATCAGTCATCATCACCCCAGTCATCATCATCCAAAAGCTATGATGACTGAGGCTTCACATGGTGTAGACATTTTACCAGTATTTTCTGCATTTAATTTTCACAACCATCCTGAGAAGAAGAAATTCATTACCACTTTACTATGAAGAAACCGAGGCCTTGAGAGGAATGTAATTTATCCAAATGTGAGAGAAGGAAATGTGCCCCTCAACCCTCCCAGAAACCATCTCAGAACCCAGCTGGGGAGGTAGCCTCGGGGCCAGACAAGAACAGAGTCATCCTGGCCAAAGTTTTCCCCAGTTCCTCAGCCAGGAATAGCTGGACATGAACACTGCCAAGGCCCACCAGACAGCACCGGTAATGGTCCTCTCTACTTGTGATGATGATAACTTTGTAGGACACAGGATGCAGTGTGTACATTCTATCATGCACTTTGCCAGTCATTTCCAACTTGCACGTCAGTTTGTTCTGTTGTAGAACAGGAGGTGGGATTAATTGATCTCAGAGTATCTGAGGACATTAAAGAGGCTATTTCTCAGGCATCCTCACCTTCTGTGACAGCTCCTAGACTTGCTGGGCAAGTTTCCTTCCTTTGACTGTGAGGCTGTGGCTAAATATTACCTGGAACTTTCCCTGGGATCAATGGAAAGTCATTGCTCCAAGACTGAGAAGGAAATTCAATCAGTTTTGCCTTCAGTCCCTTTTCTTTCCGCCTTTAGTGTTTGTAATTTATTAGGCAATCTGGATGAAGCTTTGTGGTAGAGAAGCCCTCCCACATTGACCAGACTGGATTCTGGTGGGAATATCAGGTAGGCAGTTCCCAGCTGAATGCTGATGCAAGAGGGTGAGTTTCTGACTCAAGCTCCTACAAGATATGTTTATTCTGAGCACAGTTACAAAGCCGCACAGCACATATGCCCCCCTGCTCGTTCCTCCAATGGAGACCCAATAACACAGAAGGTACAGGAATAACAGAGAAAGAGATAGGGACCATGATCAGCCAAGGGGTCCTTCCTCATCAACAAGGGAAGTGGGGGCAAAGACATGGAAAGAGCAGGAGTCATCTACAGCTGGGAGAGGGATTTCTCTTCCTCAGATCCTTCCCATACCCACTTCATTTTATTGTTTGAGTAATTTCCAGGAATCTGGTTAACAGGCCCAACGTGTGGAGCTTGGATAAATACAAAAGCAGATGGTTTTAAAATGAACAGAAACAATGAATGCTACTTAGCTCAGGGCCTAAGCCTTGGGTAGCTGAGTCCTGTGCTTGTTGAGAATGTTTTAGTTGCAAGTATCAGGAGCAATCTAGCTAGATTAGGGTGGATGTGATGGGGCTGTGTGGGTGACATAATCTGTTTTTCTCTGCTTGTACCCAGACACGAGGCTGGACCACATTTTCTAAAATCTCTATCAGTTAGATGGCATCAAGTGCATGTGAGCAGAAGTAATGAGCTCCCCATCCACATCAGGCTTATCAACACCTCCCATGTGCTGCCCTTTCCTACAGGGAGCCAGGGGACCCAGAGCCTTAAGACACAGAGAGCCTGGCCCCTAAATGCTGGCCTGGAGCAAAGTACCCTGAGTTTCTGGGGTCATTGGTTATAGCATTTGGTCAGCTCCAGCTAATACATATAGCAGGAGGCATTGATTTGAAGAATCCAGTTGTTGAAGCAAACAAATATCAAGAAAGGTGGGAATGAGATGTGTCCAAAGAACTGATTTCATGGATTCACTCTCTGGAATGTTCTACTCAGTTCCAAATTTCAAGTTCCCAGAAAAGAGATTTTGACTGTCTTAGCCTGAGTCAGTCAATCTCTTCTGGACAATGAGTTATGGGAAGGGGGAGTCAGGGTCTGGCAGGTCCATTGAGGATGCTGGACCTCAACCTTGGGTTCCAGGGTATCTTCTGAAGGAAGAGGGATTATAAACCATCAGCGACCCAAAGAGGTATTTGTCTCTCACAGCTTATCCAGGGGCTGGAAGGACGTTCAGCTGAATCTTTTTTTCCTCCAATCTATTCCTTCTGGGTTCTTTCTCTGTGTCCCGTGATTTCATCTAATCTGCCATCAAGACAGAAAGCATGGAACTGACCTCAACTCCCCCCCAGCCCCCTTGGCTGACTGGTCAACTGAACCCTCCCACCCAAATACCTGCCCATTCATTACATCTCCAAGGTGCTCTCCTAACTGGTCTCCTTCCTACAATCACCTTCTTGAACCCATCTCTCACCATGATCAAGTCCAGGAGATGATGATGAAAATGTGTAACCAGTGTGGCATGAGCTGGATCCATCAACATGGTGCCGCAACCAATCAGAACACAAGTATCGATATGGACATATTAGTGATTACCATCCTTGATAATGCTACTTAAAAATGCCTACAAGATATGTTTATTCTGAGCACAGTTACAAAGCTGCACAGCACATACCTACTGAAGGATGTAGGATACCTACTGAAGCTAAATATACAACTATCCTAGGGCCAAACACTTTCAGCTCTAGATACATACTGAGGGAAATTAATGCACGTGTTCACCAAAAGACATATACAAGAATGCTGTTAGCATCTTCGTTCATAATAGCCCAAACTGGACATCTCCACCAACAGGTGAATGAGTAAATACTCTGCGGTGTGTTCATGCAATAGAACACTGGACTTGGAAGAAAAAGAATGAATTGCTAATGCTGGAAGTAGCACGGCTGAAGGTCCAGTGAAAGAAGCCAGGCACACAAGAATCACACCTACTGTACGACTGCACAGGAAGTTCACGAATGGGCAAAACTAATCCACAATTTTGGTGAAAGTCAGAGTAGTGGTTTCCTGGGGGGACTTGGGCACTGACTGAAGAGTGGCCTTTGGGAGCCTCAGCTTTGGGAGCCTGTAGCTTGACCTGGGCGTGTGCATATTTCAGAATTCACGGTGCTGTACCTTTCCCAACTAGTCACTTCCTTACATGTATGTAAGTCTTCAATTTCAAATAAGAAATAATGCTTCTTCACTGTTTCGCCACCCTCAGTGGCTCCCTCGACCTTCAAGAGAAGGGCTACTGTCTATATTTTAGCAAGGTACAAAAGTCCTTCACCCTGTTCTTTGCCATCCTCATCACTCTCATTCCCTTGATACCAAGTGTTTACATTGTTTTCTAAACAAGCTGTGCTCACGGGTATGTGTGTTGTTTTCACATACTGTTCCCTATGCCTGGTATCAATCTCTCCTCCCTACTCTGCTTAACAACTTCTTCATCATTCTTAGAGCTCAGTTCAATGGTCACCTCCTCCTTGAAGTACTCCCCGATCCTCCAGGGAAGAGAAGTCACTCCTTCCCCGTGCACCCACTGGTCTTTATGCACTTATATTTGTCTCCTGTGGCTGCCCTGACAAACTGTCCCAAAGTGGGTGGCTTAAAGCAAGAGAAATTTATTCTCTCATGGCTCAAAAGAGCAGAAGTCCAAAATCAAGGAGCCAGCAGGGCCATGCTCTGCCTGAAGGCGTGGGGGAATAATTTGGTCCATGTCTTTCTCTTAGCTTCTGCACTTGCTGGCAACCCTCGACATCCCTTGGCTTGTATGTGCCTCGCTCCAATCTCTACCACCATGTTCCACGTCCTTCTCCCCTACGTCTGTCTCTGTGTGTCCTTTTCTGTCTCCTATAAAGACACCCACAGAATTTAGAACCCACCCAGAATTTAGGAGTATACTAAACCAGTACACTCCTGACTCAATCCTTACCTTAAACATATACACAAAGATTTTATTTCCAAATAAGTCACATATTGAGGTTCTAGATGGACTTGAACTTTGAGGGGACACTTTCAACCCACCGCACACCCTTTCCTACAGTTCCCATTCGCAGTTCACATCTGTCTCAGGTTACAGTCACCTTTAAGCCTTCTAATTGTGACTTCTTTTTACCCACGTCCTGCCCATTTACTTAAATGCCTTGACAAGTTTTCCCCTCCGAAGGCATATGTGGAAAACAAGAGCAAAGGGGGAGCTAAGTTGCTCTCGTGGCGTTCAGCTCCCTTTACTTTAGTTGGGTTCCAGAAACTCTCAAAGCCAACAGCCAGAATGATTTAGTAAGTCTCAGGACACTGAGGCTCTGCCACTGAGGAGCGTGATGGGAAAGATCAGATCTGTGCTGGTCTGCGTGGGTGGAGGGGCCGGCTGTGAACGTTTTCCAGGAACCAGATGGAGGGCAGAAGCTGGGTGACTTTTTATGAATGTTTGTTCCAGCTGTTGGTTGGCTATTTGGTCCCTGGAGCAGCTGGAACCAGGCAGCAAGGCCTCAGAATTACAACCTGCTTTGCAACCTGCTTTGCAATTACCAAGAAATTATATGGCCTGCAAATTGAGTAATCCCTGCAAAGCCTGAGTATCCCCATGAGCAATGGCAGCCCCCTTAGTGAGAATGGCCAGACTCACGGGCTTGTGGAGCCACCTGCAATCCCAGGACCTCAGCTAGCCCACATCCCAAGCAAGGTCTGCATGTTATCGCAGAGGTATGCCTCACATGGGGTCGCAAAACGGGCATCTCTATTCTACCCCAGTCTCCTTACTGATGCCAATTGCTGTGCAAGGCCTCTCTCCTGGCTCTCCGGAAGCTAAGCCACCCCTGAAAGGTGGTGAGCTTTCACTGTGCTGTTCTCCATGAAGAAACAGGGAGGCTTCCTTCTGTAGCCTCCTGCGTCCTCCCAGGACCCAGGTTCCACCCATCTTGTTGGGTCATCTACACATGACCCTGTGTCCTAGTGGCTGGGGCAAGAGACAAAGTGGCAGAGCCCTGGCTGGCACAGCTCAGTGGATTGAGCGCGGGCTGTGAACCAAAGCATCGCAGGTTCGATTCCCAGTCAGGGCACATGCCTGGGTTGCAGGCCATGGCCCCAGCAACCATACATTGATGTTTCTGTCTCTCTCTCTCTTTCTCCCTCCCTTCCCTCTCTAAAAATAAATAAAATCTTAAAAAAAGAGAGAGAGAGAGACAAAGTGGCAGAAATGCAATTTGCTTAGAAGAAGAAGTTCAGAAGCTGTGTGATTATTTATATGCACATCCTCAAAGTACAAACTCGGCCACATGGCCACATTCAGCTTCAAGGGAGGCTGTAATTGGACGGCCACAGGCCTGATTAAAACTCAGGGGCCTTCATTAACAAACTGAGGGAGAAGGATGCCGAGTTAGCATCATCTGCAGCAGACCCTCCATCCAACCTACTTCCAGCATCCAGCTCTTGTGGAGACAGACACAGGGCAGCTGTGGGCGTGCTTGCTGAGTGTGGCTGTAAATGCACACCGTGGTCTTGAACTCACTTCACTCTGGACCTGGGAAAGGGGAGAGGGACTTTGGGTCCTGTTTCATTTTAGGAGGCACCAAAAAAATACTCAAAATAAGATGAGAATAGGTAATCTTGTACACTATTGGAAGGTGGTATTTTGCAATAAACTATACAATTTGGAAAGAGCTATCAAAAATTTAAATGTATAAATTACTTAATCATCTAGTGATTAAATTTCTTGAGAATTTAATATATGGTTATGTTCACATAAGAAGCAAAGGCATGGTTTTAAAATGCTCATTTTAGCATCATTTGTAATAGCAAAGCGGTAAAAACAACCGGTGTTCATCAATAGACTGGTTTAGTAAATTATGCTATATCCGTACAGTGGCATACTATATAGCTATCAAAAGAATAAACTATATCTGTGTGTACCGCCAAAGAACAATCTTCCATATTTCTAAAATTAAAGGACCAGAGAGGGAAGAGAGCAAATAGTATATTTCCATGCGTGTGGCTGGGCTGAGGGGAGAGGTAAGCATGTAGGATGCATGCTTGCACATACACAGCCTCTTGTCACATCACATAAGGAACCGACAACGCTGGTAGATCCGAGCAGAGATGCGGCATCTGGGAGAAGAGGAACAATCTCTTCCACAATACACTCTTCTTTGTACATGATGATGCCAGTGGCCCTGTACATAAATTACTTCTTTTAATTAAAAAAAAAAAAAAAAAGCTAGACAGCCCTGGCTGGTGTGGCTCAGTGGATTGAGCATAGGCCTGTGAACCAAAGGATTACCGGTTCGATTCCCAGTCAGGGCATGTACCTGGGTTGTGCACCAGGTCCCCAGTAAGGGGCACGCACAAGGCAACCACACATTGATGTTTCCCTCTTATTCTCCTTTCCTTCCACTCTCTCTAAAAATAAATAAAATCTTTAAAAAATAAAAATTAAAAAACATTTTAAAAGCTACACAAATAAATGAATAAGTAGGTGGAGGGTAAAAACCCTGTTTCAACAGTTCCCCTTCCTGTTGGGGTGGACGTGAACCATCACCCCCTGGTCTTCCACCAGAGCTCATCCACGGCCTAGCCAGATGCCCCCTGGGCAGGACAGATGCTCAGCTCTGGAAACAATCATGGTGACTCTCCTGTTTATGAAACCTGAATTCAGCAGCCGCCCAATGGAAACTTCCAGATCCCTGGACAAGTGTCTTTCCCGACAGCAATTTTACCACTCGTGGTTATAATTGCAATGTTTACTGGGCTTCCACAGTCTAATTCGATCTGTTCTCTTCAGAAAACAGACATTTCAAAGACTTGTCAGGGCACAAACACTCTCTACTCTGTGATTCCACACTTGTTAAAAACATCAACAACAAAAACATGAGACAAAAAAAGCCCAAACACCAAAACAGGAGTATTTGGAATTGCACGTGCCGAGTACCCACGTGGCTTATTTTTCTGTGGGAGATGATGACTTCTATTTTCTTTTCTTTCTTTCTTTTTGATTCTGTAGTTTTTAATTTTTTTGAAGTGAACATACAGCAAGTAAAGGTAGTATGAGAAACAAGGACATTTATTTTTTCGCAGCTCTATTGAGATATAGTTCATATGCCATACAATCCGCCCACTGAAAGCATGTGAGTCAGTGGTTTTCAGCATGTTCCATGACCTGGGCAGCTGTCCCCACAGTCAATTTTAGAGCATTTTCACCACTTCAGAAAGAAACCCCATGCCCTCAGTAGTTACTCCAACTTCCCCTAAACCTAGGCCACCGCAATCCACTTTCTATTCGCACAGACTTGCCTATTGATGGACTCAAACTATGTGGCATTTTGTGACTCACTTCTTTTGCTTACCATGATGTTTTCAAGATTCATCCTTGTTGTGGCCTGAATAACTACTCCATTTCCTTTTTATTGCTGTATGATATTCCATTAACCTTTAAAAGATTTTATTTATTTATCTTTAGAGAGAGGGTAAGGGAGGGAGAAGAGAGGCAGAGAAACATCAGTGTGCAAGAGAAGTATCAATCGGTTGCCTCTCACACACCCTCAGTCGGAGACCTGGCCTGCAACACAGGCATATGCTCTCACCGGGAATCGAACCAGTAATTTTTCATTTCGCAGGCTGGTACTCAATCCACTGAACCACGCGAACCAGGGCGCCATTAATTTTTTTTAATCTCAACATTTTAACAGTAACAGTGAAAACAGCAACTTAGCGATAAATTTTCCCAGCACCTCTCAACTTCCATAAAGATCACACAACCATTTCCCCAGATTCTCACTCTGCTTGCAGGAGAGTGAGGGTCACCAGCCCATCAGGACTGCCGCCCCAGGTCTCCTCTCCCTGAGAGGTTTTTGGACCCATTTCAGCTCCCATTTCGCCTTTGACTATGGCTTCTAGTCTAGTGATCCAAGTAACAACCTGGGCCTCAAGACTCAGAACGTCAATGAAAATTCTAGGCTCAACATACTCTTTTTTCAGCTGGACTATGGGTCTCTTGAAGAGAAGAGCCAATCCTGACTCATGTTTACAGAGTAGACCTGGTACAGGCTCAGTCGGTTAATAATCAGTGAATGAATGGATGAACGACTTTGTCTTGCCAACCAGGAGCACCTCGAAGACAGAGACCTGACCTTACTCATCTCTGTAACCCTGAAGCCCTGCACGTAGTAGACGTTCAGTTCATTCTACTCTATGACTTGGCCATAAACCACAATCATTTCTTTTAAGAACTTTGAACTTTTCCCCTCTTTGGATTTTCCTTCCTGCTAAAACCCTTTACTTTTTAAAAGACAACATGGTAATACAAGCCAACCCTAGACTGTTTAATCTTCTTTCCCCTAAATATTAGCTCAGTGGGAAAAGGAGCCTGACCTCTCTGCATATTTTTCTGCATATACTTTTGGCCAGAAGGCTGGAAAAACCAGGAATAAAGCGAGATGCTTAGAGATTCTGAGAAAAGATGGGGAGAAACCGCCTGCTGGAGAAAGGAAGAGGGGGTATCAGGAGGACAAGAACAGATGTGACACTTCTCTGCTACAAGGGTTCTGTCTGAGGATGTGACTGTCCTTCATGTGAGCAGTGCTCAATGACAAGCCACTTGCACCTCCATGATCCCAAGGGGAGGACAGTTTCCAGCTGGGGCAGCTGCTGGGACCGACCTTAGCCAGGCTGTGGTGCTCTTCCAGGCCCAAAAAACACTAGTGGACCCCTTCATCTGCAGCCTGCTCCACAGAACACGTAGGCCCGGGCTGGGCTTACTGTCGCACAGCTCAGCCAGTTTGATGAAGATCAATGAACTGTGCACTCAAACTGGGTGGATTTTCTGGTATGTAAATTATACTTCAATGGAGCTGTTAAAAAGTAAAACATAGTTATTGGAAAAATTGTATATACATATACACACACATGTATGTCAGTATGGATATACATACAGACATATGTGTACATCATAGACACACATTTATAGGTACATATCTATACATCACAAGCACATACATACACACACGCATACATATATGCACCTATAATTTAATGCATAAAGAATGAAGGCCTCTTCCAGTGGGCAGAGTCCCAGACTGAGAGGCAGGTGACCTGACTCTAGACCCAGCTCTGCCAATAATGGGCAGAGTGTCACTGAGCAGTTCGCTTTCTCTCTCCGCACCACACCGGTCAGCCTCTCTCTGCTCTCTCCAGAATCCTTTCTCAGTGCAGCAGCCAGGGCGACGCCTCAAAAACATCAGTCCTCTTCTCAAACCCTCCAGTGGTTTCCCATGACTGTGGGAGTAGAAGTCACAGTTCCTAGATGATGTTTACAAGTCCATACCCAGCCCAAGAGTAGCACTGCCCAGTAGAACTTTCTGCCATGACGGAATGTTCTAGATTTGTACTATTCAACGTGGTAGCCACCAGCCACATGGGGCTACTGAGCACTTGAAGTGAGGCTAGTATGGCTAAGGAGTTGACTTCTAGCTTTATTTTACCTTGATAAACGTACATGTTAGGAGCCACCTGAGACCAGTAGCTCCCAAACAGCCCAGCACAGCCCTCGGCCATCTGCTTTCCCCTGCACTCCTCCGCTCCTCTGACCTCATCGCCCCCACTTCCCTCTCCATCTGCTCCGGCTGCACTGGACTCTGTGCTGCTGTCCACCTCGCCACCTCTCCAGGCACAGTCCTGCCTCGGGGCCTCTGTGTCAGCTGTTCCCTCTGTGCAGTTTCCTTGTTAATTATGTTTCCCATTCACTGTCTCCTCTCTCTGGAATGCCAGGTCCGTGAAAACAGGGGCCTCTGCCTGTTTGTACATTCCTGTTTCCCAAACTTCTAGAATAATTCTCGGCACAGAGCAGGTGCTCAGGAAAGATTAGTTGAATGAAATAATTAAAAAATGACTCCCGCTCTGGTTTTGCTTGTAGACAAGGATGATCTGATCACTCCTGTGCCATGTCCAACCTCCCCTGGCTCTTTCTGGCTTACAGCACCCCAATTCCCTGAATCTCCCGTGTCCAAGTAGATGGAAAGCTTTTGACTGAAAGAGCAAACCACCCATTCCCAAGCACTGTGGTTTCATGTGACTCAGGCAGATGGTCTCACGATCCGCTCGGGTGGAACGGGCTGACCAGTGAGGGGAGCGTGGCCTGGAGAAGAAGAGCCCCACTTTGGAGGCTGAGTTCCCCCAAACCCCCTCTCCCCAGGCTCTCCCTTTGCCTATACTTCCTGGACTCTGCTGCCTTTCCACACTGAGTGACAAAGCTGGGGTGGTGAGCACATTTTATTGCAGAACCTTCCAGCGCTTTGCTCCCCACCTGCCTGCCACACATCTCAGAGAAAAGGCTGTCTCTTTAGCAGGAAGATGTGGGTTCGAACTCCCACAAACACATACAGCACCAAAAACTCATTTCCCCTGCTGGACCAACCCCGTCGTACATGTGTCCTGGTCTATAGGTTGGTCTAGTTTTCCCCTTGAAATAATTCAGCCTTTGACACTCTCCTTGAACCTGAATGCTCCCAAAACATAGATGCATCCTAGACTTTGTCTCCGTAGAAGTTCTGTTTTGCTTTCCTTTGCTCTGGAGCACTGTGTCCACGTGACAATACCCAGATCTCCTGAGATGTGGGGCAGGCTGTTTGCTGCCTGGCTGATCAATCCCCTTCTCCCTGCCCCTTGCAACTCCGACAACAATTTATAAATGCCAGGCCAGGCCGCTCGGCTCGCTGGAGCAGCGCTTTCGTCTTGTGGCCAAACTAAGTCTGTAAATGGTGGAGAGGCATTTAGATTTCTCTTCTGCCCAGCTGACAGTAGGTTTACAGTTTATAATCTGGCCTTTGTAAAAGCATTTGTCAGCCTGGATATTTCATTTTAAGCCCGACCACCCATGCAGAGGGACAGGCAGGAAGCGGCCCTTCACTTGCACCCCCAGTCAACTTGGAGGTTGGCTGCAGAATCACAGAATTCAGTCGCAAAGGGGGACTTTTTTGGCATTATCTCCTTCGCATCTCGGCAGCGAAAGCAGCCCTTGTTTATACGAAGCAATTCCTGAATGCTAAATTTGGAAATTCTACGTATTCCTCTAATCCGCCAGGCCCTGGGCAGGATGGGGCCTCCTCTAAGAAGCTTCTCCACCTCCCCATCGTTCCTCGGGTCTCTGGTTGAAACTCCCAGCATAACAGGGAGGGCCTTGAGTGCTCGGGGACTGGGCGGCCAGGGGCCATGCCAGCACCCAACCTAGCACTTCTCCTGTGGGCCAGGGAGGCGCTCTGAGGTCGGCCAGTGGTTTTATTTTTAAGTGTCTGTGTCCAAACGTATATGATATGGCTCCCTGTGGGCCAGCCCAGCCTGCTCTTTGGCCGGATCTCAAAGCTTGGGTCCACGGGAGTGGACTGGGAGGAGGGGGGGCCTGTGCAGAGAGCATTAATTGATAAGGAATCTCAGTAGCTCAAGCAGGCATGATAGTGGGGAAGGAATGCAATATAATAAATAACACTCACATTTTATCTACGCTGCTTGAAGACGTTTTCAAGGGAGGAAATCACACCATTTCGGGCGACAGATAAAAGAGATAGAGTCAGCAACGGTTCGTGTACAGAGCGCTCTCCCCCATCCCCACATCTCCTACCTGGGAGAAAATGTTGGAATTTGGCTTTATGCCTTCCTGCTGCCATTGCAGCATCTCATCACATACCAGCTGCCTCCCAGGGGTTGCACCTACCCTCCCCCTGCCAGGCCCTCTGCCCTCATAGCTCACGCCTCTAGCGGCCTGAACTCCCTACAATCACTGCCTTTGGGGGATCAAGAGTGAGCTGGCCAATGGGGACGTGGATGCATAAAACCAAGATGGAGCTCCGAGGAGCTCCCTTATGCCCTGTCTTCACATCCTTCTTACCCTGGAGCTGGGGCCACTTTTGTACTCCCCATGCCCCATGAACTGGGCATGTCACAGGCTCCTGGACCTACCCGAAGACAGAAGAAAGAAATCACTCGTGTATTTAGAGACTGGGGTATAAGCCAGCAACTCATGCCAGGTCACTTTATCCTGTCTCAGGTTTGGGGGCTCCCAAGCAGAGTCTGGAACAGTGATTCTCACTTAAGTAGATGGCCTAGGAGGCAATCCTGGGACACCCCAGTAGCGGAGTGAGACAGTGGGACAGGAAGGAAAAGGAGCCAATGCAGGTTCCACTGAGGGCCACCAGAGGGTAGTCCCTCTGGGGAGCTCCGCAGAACAGAGTAGAACATGCACCCCAGAGTTTCCTGCCCTCGGGGTACAGGGACCTGGAGAAGGTACTTACTAACTCAGTAACTCCTGTCTTCCTTGGCTGGGGGACACTGGCTGGGTGGCATTGTTTTCCTGACACTGCTGGCCTACTGCATGCATGGGCAGAGCCCGTTCTTATAGTTGGACTAAGCCCTTAGACAGAGAAACACAGGGGCAGGGAGGTGGAAACCAGACTAGCATTCACTAAAATGGCAAGAGTGAGGGGTATGGGTGGGCACAGAGAGCTTAAGTCACTCAACTAGAAAGCCATAGACAGGGAACCCACAGCTAGGGAGTCTTAACATTCTTAACTGTCAGCCCACTGCCTCACCTATCAGATAGGAAATCTGGTGTGTTTGGCATAGAGCCCCTTCTCCAAACGAGGCTTTGGTTTCTGTTCATGCCTTTTCAAAGCAAATAAATGTCCAGGAAAGCTCCCAGTGTCTCATTAGGGACATATATTTTGTTTGGAAAGATTTCTCACGTGCCACATTGCAAATACTCCAACCCCAAAGACTAATGTTACCTTAAAGTGGCTATAACCAAATTCTGTTGGGACTATCTAAGTTATATCCAGATTCAACAGAAGTTTATGCCAAAACACATTTTACCCTCTAATGAATTAAGCCTCTAATACGTAGGAGAGCGGTGGAGACTAGATTTTATGAGCTACAACATGGATATTGGACTGAGCACTTACTCCTGCAGAGGCACGTGGAATAGTTCCTGATCTCCTGGAACAAGTCATGACATAATGCAAATTTCTTCTCTAAAAATAAAAAACCTAACCTGGAATAAAGATAGAATTTACTAATGTCATCAATAAAAATATAACAAATCTAGGGGTGACAGTAATGGTAGAGGAGTGGACACAAAGTGGTTCAAACTCATTTATCCAATGCAATAAGATGGCAAGGCACTACCATTTGTTTTTATAGATATTTACAGATTGTTTTGCATTTTCAAAAAAATACAACATTCCTCCTAAACAGAGTATCAATTTAGCTCATAATGGAAATTATTATCCCACACTCTTTGGTATCAGAAAAACTAAAGGGATGCCTGCATCCCTCAAGTCACTTGCTAATAACGCTCATATAAACCAACACTGATGTTACTGAAGGTCCCACAGAGCTGGGGTGTGACCTAAAGACATTTGTATGGGTTTCTCAGGTTTGTTCATTTAACAGAAATCCTTCCTGCGAAGCCTGATATAGAATGTTGATGTGTGAAACAGATCAACATAAAGCTATTGACGGAAATCAGGTGAGGAGTTTCTTGTTGAAACCTCTGTCCCCCTCCCCCAATGATGCTTGCTCATGCACCTTCACGCAGCACCAAGGACAGAATAACACAGCGTGAAAAGCACTGAAACTAAGACAAAATTCTACATCTGGCGCATGAGAAAAGTGAGGCCAAGCCTTGTTAAGTAATTGGGTAACATAACAGAGCAAGCATGAAGGCAGACCCAACCCAGAACTCAGCTCTCTTCACTCTGGGCTGTCCCCTCGAGAGCCACAGACAAACCAGGACACCCAGGAAAAACTCCGGAAGGGTCATTCGTGCCTCAGCAGTAGAGCTAAAGGGGCCTGGGAGTGAAGGCTACTCCAGACCTTTCCTAACAAAGATTCAAAACAAGCCTCAAAAGGATCAAGTTGATTTTCAAGTAACTCAACCTCCTGCCAAAATAAATTTCAACACTGTTTAGCTGAAGACAACCAAATCCAACAACTCAATAACAAGAATTTGTAATGTTTGGCATCCTATCAAAAAATACTAGACATGTAAAAAGCAGTAAAATGTGACCTATAACCAGAATAAAAATCAGTCAAAAGAAACAGAGCCCAAAGTGACAGTAATGCTAGAATCCGCGTGGAAGGACTTCAAATAGCTTTTATAGAATGCTCAAGGATTTAAAGAAAAACATGAACATAATGCAGAAAGAATTGGAAGATATTAAAAAAAGAACCAAATGGGATGTTTGGAGCTGAAAATACTATATCTAAAAATAGGATCTCACTGCTGGGCTTTACAGAAGATTAATCATTGCACAGGAAAAGATCAGTGAAGTCATAGGCACAGCAACACAAACCATATACACCAAACCACAGCTTCATGGGACAACGCCACGCAGTCTAATATGAACGCAATTGGAGTCCCAGGGGAGGGGATAGAGGAAGAGGAAGAAGTGGGAAAGTATTGAAGAAACAATGGCCACATTTTTTTAATTTGATGAAAACTATAAACCTATGCATTCAAGAAGATCAATAAAAACTCAAGCAGGATAAATACAAAGAAAACTACACCGAGGCACATTATGGTGAGATTGCTGAAAGCCAGAGGAAAAAAAAGAAACATTGAATTCAGAGGCATAAACATAAAAATACTCATGGACTTTTCATCAGGAAAGGCAGCCTGGCTGAATTCGGATGGCACGGTGCAGCTCCTCCCTGGAAAACCATGCTGCCCCTGCGAAGATCTACGCCAGGAAAGTGTGTGTCTCACTCACACTGCCTCTGCACTCGTGACGTTCAGCCTCTGTGGTAGATCTAATCATTGCTCCACAACTATTCCCTCCCTCCCCAACCCCAACCTGCATGGAAGGAATGGATTTCTCCACCACTTGACTTTAAGCTTGGCACTGTGGCTTGCTTTGGCTAAGATAGTAAGCAGACATCGCACTAGCAGAGGCTTGACGTGAGCTTACACAGTTGGGTTTCCCTCTTGCAATCCTTTCTTTGACCGTGAGAACAACGTGCTAGCCCAACCCACGGCTCAGAGCCTAGCCCAGCTGAGCCCACCCTAGATCAGCCAAACCTCAGCAGATGAGTGGAACAAGAAATAAATGCTTACTCTTGCATGTCGCTGTACGGTCCTCATTCCCTTATAACCCATACCGAAATATGTTTGTGTGTAGATTCTGTTGTCCAAATGTGTAACCTAAAGCAAACCACTTAACCACTCTGGGTCTCAGTTTTCCTCTTCTGTATGTAAAATAGGATGTCAAATCGAATAAGTGGGTTCCAATATTTTCACCAGAAAAGACCTCTTTTATTAGTTTTCCACTCAAAGCACATTTAGAAAGAGTCTCTTTTACATGAAGAAACTTCTTAAAGTTATCATTAATCAATACAAATAAGAAAATCAAATAAAGGCATACATAACTAGGAGTAAAATGGGCTCAAAGACTTGAAGTAGTAGCCCATTGGAGGATATGTAATTAGCACAGGCAACAACAACAACAAAAAAGTACAAGGCAAGTCACATTCCTATGAGATCTTGTAAAATAATGAAATGAATCCTAGGAACCTTCAGACCGCCTCCCAGGGTTGCCTAACTGTGGTTGGAGAGAGGCTCCTGCCTTCTCCGGAAGCAGGAGAAGCTCTCAGCGGGAAGAAGGCCACGTGCGCCTTCACCCTCTCTCTCTGGCTCTGCAGTTTGCCTTGTGCTCACTCCCCTGGAGTATGGACCATGCTCCATACTCTGGCCAATTAGCTCTCAGGCCAACCTCTGAATCTAGGAATTTGTGTTTTCTTTGTTGTCATTAGTTTCTTTTTTTTAATTTTGGCCTCCCATTCTTCCGTGTCCCTTCCTTTCTGCCCAACATTTGATTCACTGTCTCCATATAGCAGCTATCTCAGTGTAGGTCCCCTGAAGGCAGACCCTGAGACAAGGACTTGAGTGCCCATGGTGTCTTTGGGAGGTGACCTCTGGAAGCACAAGTGAGCAAGTGGGGAGTGAGTCAGGGAAGGGAGACAAGCCAATAAAAGGTGTGTTAATGAGAGGGCTACCACAGCACCTAACAGGGACTCAGTGCCACGGGGATCCTCTGATGAACCATATAGAGAGCACTTCAAAGTTGTCCCAGTGAAGGATGGGGAACCTGGGACATCTATCTACCAAATCCCATCCCTCACTCACTGAGGTTTACTCCTGCAGGCATTAAATCAGGGCATGGCTAGTCAGTCCTGCGTGTGAGCTGGTCAAGTTCCCGCAGTGCTGGAGAAAACTGCCAGGCAGAGGCAAGAACAGATGCAGAGGCTGGGATGGGAAGCCCTCAGGATGCCCAAGAACGACCCAGCACAGCTGAAGGTGGACTTCAAGATGAGCTCTGGAAGGTGGTGTCAGCAGCACCTGCTGCCAAGTAATGATCACTACTGGCTATTGACTTATGCCAGATCCTGTGCTATGCTCTTCATAGGCATTATGCCATTGGCCTTCTCAGTGGTTCTGTATGATAGGTATTACTGTTCTACCCATTTCATAGATGAAGAAGGTAAGGCTTAAAGTGGTTATGTATCTTGGCCACTCACCTCACTTCAGACTGAGATAGGATTTGGACCCAAGCCTGACTCCAGCCTCACGAGTACCAGGACATCCTCCTTCCTTTTGGCCATGACTATGGAGGTTCTATCTGCTCTGACCTCTGACCTCTGATCTGATCTTAGCTTTATGTAAAGTATCATCCTTCTCTCAGTCCCACCGTCCACCTTTGGTGCTCTTTGCTCATGAGGGGACGCTCACCACTTTAATCCCAGAACCACGGAGAATTACAAAGGCTACCACCACCAGGCCTTGCTCTGATGGACATACCCAGGCCTCCTATTGCTCACAGGGGCCTTGCAGATGTGTGCAATTAGAGGGCAGGGGAGGGCCCACATTGGAGAACATAATTCTGCAAAGGATGCCACAAGGGCTTTGTCAAGAATACCAGCCTCAAATGATTGGTGCTGGGAGCAGGGAGGGCAACCATCATGCCTCCTGGGACAAAGCTAAACCCTCCTCTGACCGCATTTAAGAAGAGGCTTACAGGAAGAACAAAGAGTTAGCGGGCCAGACGACCCGCACGATCCTGGCTTGGTTGGCTGGGGTAATTCCAGGACAGACAATGATTAAACTGCTTACGGTTTTGGCTTTGAACCCACAGAGCTCAAGGCAAAAGAAGAATGATCTAAGAGCCAGGGCCATGTGTGGAACTTTCAAAAAGGAATCCAAAGGCTGTGGCGAAGCCCACCCATCCCCCAAGCCATCTGTCCTCACTGTCCCCAGGGTGCCTCAAGCCTGAGTGATGCCATGGGAGAAGGAACTCTGGAGTTAGCAAGACCTGGGTTCGAGCCCCTGTCCTGTCATTAACGTAGTTGATTTCCTAGGGCCTCCATAACAAAGGACCCCAAACTGGGTGACTTAAAAGAACAGAAGTCTATTCTCTCACAGTTCTGGAGTCCATAAGTTCAAAACTCAAAGTGCTCGCTGAGCCCTACTTCCTCCAAAAGTTCTGGGGAAGAATCCTTCCTTGCCTCTCTGGCTTCCAGTATTGCCAGCAATCCGTAGCATTTCTTGGCTTGCATTAACTCTAATTTCTGCCTAATTTCACATGGCTATCTTGTCACCACATCCAAATTTCCTTCTTCTTACAAGGACACCAGTCATTGGATTAAGGCCCACCAAACCCAGTATGACCTCATTCTAACTTACATCTGCTAACACCCTATTTCCACATAAAGTCACACTCACAGGACGACAGGGTTAGCACTTGAGCATATCGTTCGGGAAATACAATTCAACCCACAAGTGACTTTGCATAGGTCTCTTCACTTCTCTAGACCAAGGCTACTTAAAGTGTGTTCAGAGGACCAATGCCAGTCTGCTTAGAAATTTCTACAGCAATTTGGTGTGGCCATGACATCCAATGTTCCCCCCAAATCTAAATTTTTAAATCCCATTTCCTGATGACTAGGACCATAGCTCTACTGTTCATGCCTAAATACTCAGCTCTCACCGCCAGCAACTCACCTGGTGAGTTTGATCGACAGCACCTGGGCTGGTGCTTGGTGTTTGGTGGGACGAGCCGAGTGAATGGGTTGTTCACACAGAGCTCTGCGGGACACACACACACACAGCGTCTTCTCCGACTAGAGCTGACCCTGGTAATCTTTATCCTGAGCCCCTCTCTCAAGGTAGCCAGGCCTTTGCTCTTTAATTTGCAATAATGCTTCAGAGCTCTGCATCCTGGTCACCATCTCTCTTATGGAAAATAATTCAATTTTGTTTCATAAACAGGTTACAAAAAGCTACAAACAGGGCTGTGACTACATCTTATGATAGGTTTTATGGCCCAATTCTAACATCAAGAAGCATCCCACTGATAAAGAGAAATTAAATAACTAATAACTCTTCAAGGAGAAAGCTGCTTCCTGTGCCATGGTCCCGTTTCAATTACACAATAATTCAGGTAATAATTTAACACATGTTTATGTGACAGTCAGGGAAGAACCCTGACTTCATGGAAGGTGGCAAAGATGCCACAGTCTTGATGTAGAAGGAGATAACCCAGCAGCTAGAAGGTTGGCTGGCCACTGCCTGAGGTGCTGAAACAGGCGAGACTCAGTGGGTCACTGCAAGTTCCTTACACACAGCACAGCAAACAGTAAGAGCATCAGCAGGGCCAGGTCCTTTCCTCTGAGCCAAGTCCTACAGAGTGGTGTGCTGAGCCCAGATGGTGGCTTCGCATACAGTGTGCTATACCCCAGCTGAGGAACCAGGACCCCGGCTCAGCACCCTCTCTAACAAGCAGTATACAAGATTCAGTCACTTTGACCTCCTAACTGTCTACATGACCAGCCTCAGAAACAGCTCTGTGTCAGAAGATGGCTAGGACAGGGTAGCATCTTGGCCTAATGTCTTAGTAAGGACATGCAATGAGACTGGGGGCCCACGATTCCTCCAACGGAGCCCACCCCTCAGCTTAGGAAATAAAATTTGTTCCCTCTTCACTGCTATGCAGTGTGTTCTATTTTGTGAACATATCACAATCGATTTTTACTTCTGTTGAGGGGCATGTAGGTGGTGACCATTTGTTATTACAAATTGTCCTACTAGAAACAGTCTTGAAGTAGCTTCCTTGTACATATTTGGGAGACTTTCTCTAGGAAGTGGTTCTCAAAGTGGGGTCCTCACACCATACATCAGCATCGCCTGGGAATGTACTAAAAATGCAGATTCCTCGCCTCTCACAGACCTACTGAATCACCCCACATGGGAAGGGGGGTGAGTGAAGAAGTGTGTGAGCGGGCGAGCAATGACGCCATCTCAGCCCACAGAGATCTCCTAAGCCAGCAGCGAGAGAAAGATATGAACAGAAAATTACAAAGACAAATAACCCAACTTTAAAATGGGCACATGATCTGAGCAGACATTTTTCCCGAGAAAATACATGAACGGCCAAGAAGCACCGAAAAGGTGCTCCACGTCATTGGTCACTAGGGAGATGCACATCAAAACCACAGTGAGGGAGCGACACCCACTAGAACAGCTGGCATCACAAAGGTAACAACACGTGTTGCCGAAGATGGGGAGAAACGAGAACCCTCATAAACTTCTGGTGGGAATGTCATATGGTGCAGCCACTTTGCAAAGCAGTCTGGCAGCTGCTCAACAGTTAAATATAGAGTCACCCCATAACCCAGTGATTCTGCTTTTAAGTATGTATACCGAAGAGAAATAAAAACATGTTCACACAGAAGCTTGTTCACAAATGTTCATAGCAACATCATTTATAACAGCCAAAAGATGGAAACAACCCAAAGGTCTATCATCTGATGAATGGGTAAACTGAATTGGGCCTAGCCACATAATGGAATATTATTCAGCCATAAAAGGAATGAAAAAGTTCTGACACGTGCCTGGAAACATTATGCTGCATGAAAGAATCCCCCAACACAGAAGATCACACAGCATAGGATTCCATGTACATGAAATGTCCAGAACAGCAAATCCACGGAGACAGAAAGTAGATCAGTGGTTACCCAGGAGTGGCAGAAAGAAAGAAGGCGGAGTGACAGCTAAAGGCTACGGAGTTTCTGTTTGAGGTGATGAAAATATTCTGAAACTAATTGTGGTGATGGTTGTAGAATTTTGTGAATGTGCTAAAAACCATTGAATTACACACTTTAAATGAATGAATTGTATGGTATGAGCATTATACCTCAATGAAGATGTATGCACATACCACACACAAACACGGCAGTCATGTCAGCAATGTGTACAAACCACTTTCTCCGTGCTTTGAGCAGCCTGGAGAATGAGTACAGGACACAGCCCCCGAGTAGACACAGCTGCATCCCAATCTCTTCCTCCAAGGGTGAGTCACATCAGCCCAGACGAGTGTCTTCACCTTTCCTCCTTTGCCAAACAGGCCCTAACAGTGTCTAGCTCCAATGGCTGCTAGGAGGGTTCAATGAGATCAAGAGTAGGCACTGACCCCAGGGCTCTGGCATGTGCTTGGGCTGCCTCAGTGTCATCAGGCCACTCCTAACATTGCCAGCTACAGGCCCAAGACCACTGAAAACCAGTGAGAGCTGTACCCCAGGGGGGTACAGCCTATAAAAATCCCAAGATGGGGCAAAGGAGATATTAAACCCAGGCCGTAGGGCACTTGGGATGAAGTTAAAGAAGCCCCAGTCCCTACTAACGTGTTTGTTCCTGGCACACAGACTGCCAACACTCCTCAAGTCAGAGAAGGCGAGAGAGAGCCTTCTAAGCTCAAGGAAAACTATGGAGAAAATGACACAAGACAAGGGCCATTACCCTCCAACTTCAAAAGGCCGCATCTGAGCCAGGCCTGGTGCTACCAGGGTCTCCCACCCAACCCCCACCTCAGCTCAGAGGGAAAAAAAAACCCTTGGACAGGATCCATCCTTAACTCGCTTGCTGTGTCTGAGGCCCAGACACACGCTGTTTAGACAGCCTGTTTCGGTGGGTGGTCAGGCCGGGGGACCCGCACACAGAGTTTGCAGAAGGTCCTGGCACAAATGAACTGTTGACGACCAACTGGAAGGGCTCAGTGAAATCACAACATGTAAAATATGAAAGGGGGCCCTCTGCCACGCAGGGGGGTGGGGAGAAAAAAAGGAAAGAAAGGCCTGTTTGGAAGGAATTTAAGCAGCCACAACAAGGCCACGGACAGAAGTCTCACCATCAGACACACGCGTCCGCCGCAAAAACCGGCCCCCTCCCTCCCCACCCACACACACGGCCTTTTTTGTCAAGTTTCATAGATTTAAATCGTTTTTTCTGCATCAAATACAAGAAACAGACCGACATTTTCTCATCCCCTGTTATGTGGAAGGCTAATATTTGGCCATTTACGCTCCATTGGAGACCATCTCTGGGAGAACAAGGGCCCTTTCCAGGTTGGTGGCCCACCCGCCCGACCGGCCACCCACACTCACCTTGACTGCCAGTGTAGGTCTAAGCGAGGAGGAGCCTCCAGTCTGATGGTTTGAGCACCAAGGCTTTGCTAGGGGAGTGTGGGGCTCAACTTCCTGGCCCATCGAAACGAAAAGCTCGTTCTGCATCACCAGCGTGGAAGAAAGATGTGCAGGGCAGCGCCCAGTAACACTGAGGGTGTAATAGTCCGGGAGGTGTCAGTTCTAGAATCTGCCCACGGGTTCCTTAAGTTTTACAAAATGCGTAAATGGATCTGAGGGCCCCAGGGCTCCCTCCCCCAGGTCCCATGTTCTTCCCAGGAGTTCTTTTGGGTTTTCTTCCCTTTTTGTTTTTTACTATTACTTGCACATGCATTCAGGAAGAACCTATAGATTTATTTTGTATTTTTAAAAAGGGTATAAAAGCATCATATTGACATTTTCTTTTGAAACTCTCATTCTGCTCCAAAGTCCTTTGCAGAGTTTGTGGATTAACTGGTCTGTGCTCACAGATGACCAGGGCACACACCTGCCCGCTCTCCTGCAAGGCAGGTGGTCGGCCGTGTGACGGTAGAATGTCGTTGGCAATGTTCTCCTGCGTTCACCTCCATGTATAAAATGCTGATTTGCAACAATTTCTCCAGGAGTGGAAACTGTACCCTGGGGCTCCTTTTCTTCAACTTTACTAGCTGTTATCAAACTGTCCTGCAGGGACAGTGAGCTCCATTCTCAGTACATGGGCTTCCCACCCACTGCTCAGTATACTGATGAAATGCGGTGTCACGCTTCTAAGTTTCGTCAACATGGTAAGTCTAAAAAGTTAGCTCGCTGTTGTTCAAGTTATCGTTTTCCCAGCTATGGCTGAGAGTACACACCCTTGCAGTAACATAGTAACCTCTGGTTTTGTCTTCCACAGAAGCCTGCTCATACCCTTGCATGCTTTTTTGTTAGGTTGTCTTCTACTATTTATTAATTTGTTTTAAAAGACTTTTCAAACCTGAGTAATTACAATAAGGCTGACCCCGAGTGCCTAAGATGCTCTCAGTGCTGTTGTCAGCACAGTGCGGGCAATGGCAGGTGTCTAACCCTCACAGCCACGCACAGACGAGGAAGCGGTGAGACCAGGAGACTGCTCCAACGCATGCTGGCGCACAGCTTCCGTGATGCAACTTGAGGCTGGGTGGGAGCGGTCCTCTAGGATGAAAACATCTTCCGGTGGTTCCCCCTCCCATTTTGTTCATGGTGCATTTGTTAAGGACAGGAGAATTTTGTGTTTTAATGTTAACACACAGTCAAATTTACAAACTCCACTAAGCTTTCTGATATGTGGGTGTGTCTAAGAAAGTTCCAATGTCATGAAGGTACTCTCTTATCATTTCCTTTTAGAACTTTAATTTTGCCTTCCATTAGATGTACCCCTGACTTTGTTTCCAGAGACATCTAATTTTATTTGATTTTATTATTTCATTTACCAGGTAAACATCTAGCCTAACCTTGCAGATGCACCGACCGATTTCGGATCGGAAGTGAGCCGTCTTGACAGAGTGCGGCTCCACCTGAGAGCCCCAGGCAGGCGGTGGTGTAGGAGCTGCTGAAACAGTCGTTAGAGGGTGTTTTGCTCATAAAAACATTGGGAACCCTTGATCTGCAAGCAGAGTTTGTTGTCTTTGAGATTATTTGGAGGAGAGAATGTTACAATTGTACAAAATCCTTTTAGGTCTTCTCTGGCCCTGGGTACAGACTAATCCCACATCCCCAATGGCAACAGCCCATCTCTGCAGGGCACCCCAGTGGAAATGCTCGCAGGCCCACAGCTGCAGCTGAGACACGGACTCTGCTGGGAAGCCAGTCTTTCCTGAGCACTGCTGTGTTACTTCAGTTATCCCCTCATCTCTGCCTGCCTCTGAACTCTGTAGTGTCTGCATTTACAGATACTGAGACCCCGGGGCTCAGGAGATGACAAGCCTTTGCTGAGTTTCAAAGAGCCAGAATTCAAAGGTAAAGTGGATTCCTCCGACATAAGTGTTCCTTCTCAGTCCCAGAATTTCCCAGAGGGTACACTGTCTGCTTCTGGTGGCATGCCAAACGATTCAAGGGGCACATAGGGAACGCACGATGGTTTCCTCAGGCCACCCCAGCTGTTCGCACTCCCTCCCTCCCTCATGTTCCATACATCCCATAGGTTAGGCAGGATCTTTCCCAGGGAGCATCTGCCCCATACTGTACCTGGCACAGAATCTGTACCATACAGAAGAACAACTTGTTGAATGAACCCACGAGACAAGGAGGGTGAAAGGGAGGGGAAGCTTTTAGACACAGTGGGTTAGAGGCTTGAGGCTCAGCCCTCTTCCCCAAAGACCCATCTGGGTGAAAACTGCCCACCCCCACTCCCTCCAGGCCCCAGTTTCCTGCCTGGAGTCCCCTGCCTCTCTGGGAGGGAAGCACAGACAGACGTCAATCTCACCCACCACCTGTCACAGGAGGTGGTCAGACACAAGGCTCTGCAGGACAGTGTGTGGCGCAGTGCTCATCTTGCCTCCCCCATGTGTCCTAGGAGCGCCCGTTCCAGGGCCTGAGGTCACAGCCCGGCTGCACAACTTCATGACTTCCTGATCTCATGAGTCTCGTTTTCCTCGTTTGCACAATGAGGGTAAGAGAGCGGCAGCCCCTAGAGTAGTGCTGCGGCTTCAGTGAGCCATGCATCCCAGGATCATTTAATGCTGCTTTATCATTGCCACAGTCACCAAGACACTCTTCCAATGAGCCTGGCCAGCAGCTATCTCAATCAAAGAAGGGGGAGGGGGAGAGGAGATGGGGAGATGGGGGCAGGCAGGGAAAGGAGGAGGGGTAGGGAGGAAAAGGAAGAAGTTGGTTTGAGCGCTGTGAGAAAGTGGCCCTGGGGTCTCCAGTCTCCATTTCAGACTCAGGCTGCAATGAACACATATGGGCTGGCAAAGAAAAATAGGAACTCCCAAGAGGGTCGTGACCTCAGAATATGTTTTTAAATACATAGAGGAAATTTCCAATTTGATGCTACTGGATGGGTAATGTTCTTATTCTTTCTTTCCCCTCCTGAAAATCTGGTTCACGACCTTCAGTCAATAAGCAGTGCTACCGTAATTCTCTGCGTTTAACATTGGGAAAGGTCGCGGCTGGTGCTGGTTGTCATGGATGAGACGCCCCCAGTGTGATCGCGGTGCTGCTGCCATAAATCAAGCCAGATGCACCTTCTGTTCGAGCAGAACTGCGGGGCCACCTTGGGAAAGGGGAGAGATGGAGAGAGAGGAGCCTAGCATATTGGCAATTTCCGACTTTACAAAGGAGGGTGTTCCACTTTTTTTGCTATCAAAAACATATGCCAGATTAAGCATCTAACTTATGAACAGTGTAACCTGGGCCACCAGGCCTGGTGGTCAGTTTCCTAGGCAACAAAACTGTCGTGACCACACTGCAGCTAAGCGGGCTACTTAATCAAGTCCCCACATTATTTGTGCAGCTTTCATCAACAAAACTTTTTTTTATCACAACCATTTTTATGGAAAAATTTATTTTTCCAAAATGACTTGCACATTTCTCAGAGGGTTTGAGACATACTTTGAATTTCTCCGAAGGCCTAACTAAGGCTGCGGCTCTGAGTGCGGACCAGTGGGCTGTCCTCCAACACCACGAGCTCTCAGAGGCTCCCTCGTCACTTCATCACGAGTGCCTGTCACGTGCCAGAGCTGCCGTGGGGCCCAGGGCTTCGTGGGGAATCAGAGCAGACGAGGTCCCTGCCCACAGGACACTGACGTTCTCAAAGAGAACGCTAGAAGGAAACCTGAATCCTGCAGTGCTAACATTAGGGCCCTGCGCCACGGAGGCAAAGAGGGCAAGGAAATCAGTCACGTTCCTGGGAGTGTCAGGGTATTGGCCTCTGGACTGAACATCCCCACCTGCTGCCCCTCTGATGCTTATAGTGATTATTTTTGATAATACTTTTCTTTCTCTTGCTGTTGTCATCCTTGAATGGGAATTTCTGAGCAACCAAAGACATGGCGCAGAGTCTGGTCTACCTAAGCCCTTCTGCTCATCCACAGGGCCTCACCCCAGGCCGCGCCCTACGTAGCAGCCGGACGCATGTGCTGAAAGGTAAGGGGACTGCCAGAGGTGGGGATGTAGTCAACAGTAAACGACAGAAGTGGGGTTTTTAACCCTTTATGATGGCTCCAGAGCTTTTTAAATTTGCTTTTAGTTACCTGGCTCAATTCCGGAGAAGGCCCTGGCCCTTAGGGTGTGGCTCTGCTTCTGCTGAACTCTGACTTACAGATGGATTTTGCTGGATGCACAGGGAACCTCACTAGAGGAATGATGGTGACAAAGGGATGTTTTCATGGTGACAATAACGAGGTCTCTTCAAACCCACTATGCCTTCCTTAAACTGACTGCCCAGGCCTCGTCCCATGGAGGGGGGCAGTCCCATGACCACAGTTCTGAGGCCTCACATGTGCTGGGCACTGGAGCTGACCATCCTGCCTCGACTCTAAGGACCAATTGCCTGGAGCAGGACAGCCTCGGCTCCAGACCTCCATCGCTGTGTGATCTGGGGCCAGCTACTTCACCTCTCTTCTACCTCGGCATTCCCATCTCTAAAGTGGGGATAAAAATAGTCTTTGCTTCATAGGAACACTGAGAGAATGACTGAGTTAATCCATGTAAAATATTTAAAACAGTGCCAGGACTAAGTAAGTGCCCTATAACCATTACCTACTATTCTGATTATTAGCATTCAGTTCAGGAGATGTGTGCAGCAGGCATTGATATTAGTCCTGGAGCGCCTGCAGCTGATAATGCAGCACAGTCCCTGGCATATCAAGAACTATCTGTACAATGAATGACTCTTTAATGGGTGACACACTCTGCCACACGTTAGAATAGCCAGTGACGTTTAAAACTCCTGATGTCCCAGCCAAATAGACGCCAATTAACCAGAACCTCGGGGCTGGGATCCAGACAGTGGAGACGGTAAATCTGGGAGATTATTTCAATGTGCAGCCAGGATGGGGACCCCCTCCACATTAATCTGGACCAGAGGTCCTCAAGGTGGGGTCTCCAGGCCCACAGCAACTGTGGCATCTGACAGCTGGCTAGAAATGCAGAATATTGGGCCCAGGCCCAGACCTCCTGAATCAGAAACTCTGGGGTTCTTTCACAGCGTGTCTTATGAAACACGACCTGGTGTTGACGAGAACTCAACGATTCCTTCCACCGTGCAAGGACCCGGAAGGACAGCAATTGCAAAGTGAGGTTCCTGCAGGGGCTGGCCTGGCTGCCCCCCGAGTCCAGCTCACTGTGGGAGAGTGAACTGACCCCCCTCCTACACTGACCCATCTCTTATTCCTCCCCCAGCTCCACACACCCTCACGCCTCCCTCCACGCACACCTCCCAATCTCGCTGCCTCCTTTACACAGCTCACCAGGAAGCAGAGCATATCGCAGCCATTTTTCTCCTGTCTCAGCTCTGCCATGTGGGTGATAAAGGCAGCCTCTGCTTGTGGAGACTCTGGCTAATTAGATCCAGATGTGGCCTAATTAGTCGGCCGGCAGGAGGGCTTGGGCCTGGCCTGGCCGCACTGCAGCCCTCCCGGCCCAGCAGGGGCATGTCTGTGCGGGAAAAAGGACACAGGCATGGGTGCGAAAGGAGGCCTCCCTGTCCCGCAGGCTCTGACCATGACTGCTGTGTGTGGTAGCCACTGAAGGGAGGGGACAGGAGCACCTGCTGAGAGAAAGGGGCACAGCTAAAAACTGTCTGGGCTAGAGCGGGTGCAGGACCTACCTCCCTCTCCACTCCTCGAGGGAGGGCCTTCTCCCATCAGCCCTTCCTCCGGGAGGGGACTGCCCCACAGGCTCCGGCGCCTGGCAGGGCTCTCTGGAAACCATTAGGCAGGCAGGACTCTCCACTGGACTCTATGGTGGCGCTCAGAGTTCTGAAGAACACGTTCCCTCCCCTGGGGCTGGCTCTTCAATGAAAGAGCCTGTGTTTTCTTCTGCTCCGGAGAACCTTCTAGATATGTAGTTCTCCACCTCTCAGAATCACCTGGAAGGCATGTTAATAGGCAGGTTGCCAGGGTCCCACCCCCAGTGTTTCTGATTCAGGAGCTATGGGCTGGGGCCCAGGAACCTACATTTCTAGCAGGTTCCCAGATGATGCTGAAGCTGCTGACCCAGGGACCCACCTTGAGAACTTCCGCTCCAGATTAACATGGGGTCTCCAACGTGGCCACACAGAGAAATCATCTGAGATGGCTTCAGTGTTCCAAGACCTTCCACCCTCCATCCCCCTAATTTATCTCTCTCAGGGGAATTAGGAAACGGTGGACTTTGGGGCAGCCTCACCGGTCATCTCCTCTCCCAGGTGAAGAGACAGGCAGTACTGAGGACAGAAGGAAACTGAGCAGTAGGAGGCTCCTGCCAGGGCCCAGGGACTTGCTGCAGCTCATTACAGTCTCACTCCTCCTGGGGGCCTCATCAATCCTATTTTGCAGATGAGGAAACTGAGGCTCAGAAAGCTCAAGGACTCCTGGTCAAGCACCACCTGATTCCAAATGGATGCTATTTCTGTAAAGTCCTGTGGCCTCCTGAGGGGTTCTGTGCCCTCAGCTTTGTCCCACTTACCTGTGGTCTTAGGAAACTGTCTTCCAGCAGTGGGCACCTAGGAAAGCAGAGTCATGCCAAGACTGTAACTGGAAACCCCAGAATGGACCCTGGCCCGGCACTAGAGAGGGTCACCTCTTATTCTTGGAGAGTCCACAGTGGGTGATGCTGACTAGTCCAGTGGCCTTTGCCCAAACTGTCATCCTTCTGTTTTGTGGCTCTGCCTCTTCCACCATTGGCTTCCAAGGTCAACACGTGCATCTCAGCCAGGCTGGCAGAAGGTCAAAGAGCATGGAGGATGGCAGGGAGGTTAGGCCTAGAAATAGTATCCATCACTTCTGCTCACGTTCCATTAAAACAACCTGTCCCATGGCCTTCCTGACTGCAAGGGCAGCTGGGACATTTCCAGCTAGCAGCCCAAAGAGAAAAAGAAATTAGACAACTAGCCAATCTCCACCACATCTGGTAAAACTGAATTTAAAATAATGCCAGGTGAATTCCACTCCTAGGGATAGTTACCCAAAAGAAATAAAAACATTTCCACAAAAGACTTGTCTCAAAATGTTCACAACAGCCTTATTCCTAAAAGCCCCAAACTGGAGACAATCCAGTGTCCACCTGCAGGTGAAAGGATGAACCCACAGGGGTCTGCGCACACAGTGGAACACTACTCAGCAGTCGAAATGAATGAAGAAGTGAGACACACAGCACACGGATAGATCTCCAAGATGTCACACTGGGTGAAAGGATCTGGAAGCAAACGAGCGCATTCGTATGATTTCATTATATAAAATTCTAAAACAGGCAAAACCACTTTCTAGTGACAGAAAGCAGATTTTGGTTGCCTGAGGCCAGGGTGGGAGACAGGTGGGCTGCACAGAGGTGGGGGGATCTTTCTAGGAGATTGGAAATGTTCTGTGTCTTCTTGGGCCAATATACATTTGTCAAAATTCATCAGTCCGCACACACAAAATGGGTGCATTGTACTATAAATAAATTATTCCTCAATAAAGTTGGCTTACAAAGCTGGCCTACACATATATGTGTATATATGTGTGCAGAGCTTCCTGGCTTTGTGGCTAGCTGCCCCTGTTTTCTGCCCCACCCTGTGCGGTGCTCCCTGCGGAAACTTCTCACCCCACGTGGGCAACGCCATGCCTCACATTTCACAGCTCACTCAGCAAGTCCTTCTGAAATGAGATGAAAATTGACTGAAACTCTCTCAGACAGAGGTAACCAAAGGAGCCTCTGCAAAATCAGCCAGAGCTGGGGGTATTCCAAAGCCCATATACCTCCCAGGTACACCTGAAATGAAATGAGATGGGGGCTCACCACTGTCTCATAGGACCTCTGGCCCCAAACCTGTTTCTTTCAACCAGCTGGAGCCCCTTGCCCAAGTCCCCGGTCCAGGCCAAGGGCCCTGCAGCTTCGCACCCACATTCACCTGCCCCAGGTGCCCTCGTCTTGGACTTCTGCTCTCCCCATGTCCCTCCTGCCCCTCAGACTCCTCTCCTTCATTTCCCCCTAACCTTGACACAAACTCTTGGTTTCCTCCTTTTTCCTTATTATTTTCCACTTTTCACAATAAATATAGTATCTTCTGTGTGCTCACAATGTCCCAAGCACTTTTCTCAGTGTACATACACATGCTTAATTTTTACAACCGCCTCCTCAATTCCCTTCTACAGATGGGGAAACGAAGGCATGGGGATGTTGAGTAACTTAACTTCCAGGGTCACCAGCTGAGAAGTGGCAGGGCCAGGGGTTGAACCCAGGTTGGCTGGCCTTTGGGGCGGGGCGTGTCCCTAGTAACCGATCCACTAGGATCCCTCAGAGGGCACTTTACCCACAGCATCGCGGTAGTCACAAGAAGCCTGGGATGTAGATTCCATCAGCACCCCACAATACTGACAGAGAAGCCCTGCCTCGTGCCCACGGCCTCACTGTAATAAGAAAAAGATGAGTTTGAACCTGTGATTGCAAAGCACCTGAGCATTTCCTGGGCTTTCCCTAGGGACAGGGGTTCTGCATCTGGTTCTTCTCACCCCTAGCCCCTCCAGCACAACCAAGGCCAGGGCCCAGACCCTAACCCAGCCCACCTGGCGCACTGGAGGATCGGCGAGGCCGTGTGGCTGGAGCGCAGAGGGCAATGGTGGGGCACTTAGAGAATGGGTCTGGGTTTCACGGGCAGAGTGAGTGGGAGCTGGTCACATGGGCACCTGAAAGTCATAGTAAGCTTGTTGGTTTTACCTCTGGTAAGTCAGGAAACACTCAGAGCATTTTGAGCAGAGGATCAGTGTGTTCTGACCTTTAATCTGAGCACTCTGGCCCATTTTGGGAAGAAGCCACAGGGAACAAGGGGAGAAGCACGTAGGCCAGTAAGTAGACATTTGGGTGAGAGATGAGGGGGGCTCAGACCATGAGCATCAACAGGGAAAGTGAGAGAGGAGGTTGAATCTGGATATATTTTGAAGGCAGAGCACAGAGGACCCACGACAGACTGAATGTGACATGAGGAGAAAGAAGAACAAGGCAGACCCTGGGGCTTTGGGCCTGAGCAAGTGGATGGAGAGCAGTCACTCATTCTTTCTTTGACATCCAGCTGTGAATGAGACAGTAAAGGTTCTCCCCTTGCTAGGCCGTATAGTCAGTGAGGGAGGAGCTCTTTCAAAATATAAAAATAAGAATAAGAAATGCATGTAAATTATAAGTGCTGTAAGGAGCACTTCCAAGTCTATAAAGAGCTATAAAAGGCAAAAATACAGTTTAGAAAACGTTAGCTCTTGGTGGTCAGCGATGTCTTATTACTCTAGTGCTATCACCTCTGGTGACCAGTAAATATTTGCTGTAAAAGAAATGAGAAAGGACAGGGTAGGTCACAGTCACTGAGCCCCTGGTATGTGTCAGTACTGTGCAAAGTGCTTTTGTATGTACACCTCACTCAAAGAATCTCCTCCACGACCTTGGAGGTAAGTACTAGTAGTATCCATATTTTATTCTTCAGATAATGGGGTCCCAAAGAGGCTAAAAATTTATGTGAGATCAGCAAACTAGTAAATGATAGAGGTGGGATTTGAACCCAGGCCTGGCTCTTAGCCGTCACGTAATTCTGCCTCCAGTTAGCCTTCCATCCATCCACTCAACCATCCTTCCCGTCAGCCAGCCATCTACCCAGCCATTTACCCAACCATCCTGCCATCTGTCCACTCAACCATCCTTCTACCCAAAACTATCCCCCCAGCCATTCACCTATCCATCCATCCATTCATCCTTCCACCCATTGTTCTATCCACTGAGCCTTTCAACCAAACACCTACTTAATCAACCATCCATGATTCATCCAAACAAATAGCACTTATTGAGCACCAGCTGTATGCCAGGCCCTGGAGCTACCATAATGAACAAACTATATATGCTCCTCATACTCAGAAATTTCAGTCTACAAGGAGAGACTGACGTGAAAACTGAACCTTGGGGATGAGTGGGAGTGAGCCAAGGAGCGTAAACAAAGACATCTGTTGGTCAGCAGAATTGGCTCCACCTGGAAACACTGTCCTTGCACATGGAAGCCAGAGCTTGAGGTGGCTGAGAATCTGCTCAAAAGTTCTGCTGTGACAGGCTTGACCCAGGAACAAAATTGTGAAATCATGCAGCTCGCCCACAACTCCTCTCTGTGTTTGGAAACGCCCAGCACCCGCACCAGGGGCTCTCACGCTATCCTCCAAGTGCCGGAGCCTCCCACGCAGACTTCCTGAGTTCTGAATCCTTTCTGCCTCATAGCTTACTTGTCCCCTGCTCCAGGACCTTAAGTCCCTGCCTGTGCTATCTGACAATGGGTGTTAATGACTTAATGAGGTAACTCCAATCCCCGTTAATACGCTAATGATGATCATCCCCTTAGAGCAGCAGAAGGTTAGGACAAAGGGAAAAGCCCTGTTCCTCAGAAGGTCAAATGGTGGCATTTCAGGCACTGTACTGGGTAGCCTTTGTTTGACCACCCAACCTCCATGACTCCTGCTCCAGGGATCTGCTTCTCAGTTTATTTTTGAGAACTATTCTTTCCTCACTCTCACTCCACAAGATACAGGTGTGGATGACCCAGGCCGGGACAACCCAAGTCACTCTCATTAGTTAGTTCAGAGGTGTCACATGACCAGGCCGACAAGAGCCAACCCCGGGTACTGCTGGGGCAACAGAGAACTAACCATAGTCTTCATACTGATGCTGCTAAACTGGTGGGTGTATGTCCGGAGTTGCCAGAGGCCAGTATGCAGAGAAAAGCTCCCTGAGGACGAAACCAACCTAGAACAAAGCAGAACCAAGGGAAGGGAGACTGGCAGACCCCTACCACTTTATCCCAATGCCCTGATCCAACTGTGCCTGAACTCCTGGGATGGGATTCTTGCATTATAAACATCATAATGCCTTTTCTGTTTCTTTACTTAAGTGGAAAGGAACGCCTATCACTTAAAATTGAAAGAATCTCTACTATTATGACATACAAGGAGTCACATAGGACCACACACAGAGTCAACCCTATAGTAACACCACGTACAGATCAAAGTCCTGGCATCACTTCCTCCAAGAAGGTTCCCCAACTCCATCCTCCCCTCTCCCAGACAGACGCCAGCCCCCTTCCAGGGGGTCTAGAGATGCTGCCTCTGGTAGCTGTGTGGCCCCAAACAAGGCAACTCCCCTCTCTCAGGCCCGTTGCCTCCTCTGTGAAGGGCGGGTAAACACAGCAGCAACAAAAGCACTGCACAGTGGGCCAGAGAACCCCGTGGGCTGCTCTGGAGGGGCCTGCGCAGAGCTCCCCCACACTCCTGGATGTGCAAATGGGTGAAGGGAAGGAGGGCTCCCCCGGGGCCTGACCAGCTCTGGTCCCCACAGTCACCAAACCATTCATTCTTATGGCCTCACAACCCCAGGACCTCTTATTTTCTCAACGAGGCCATGAGTTTGTCATTATATTTTCAATGAGGGAAATTAGGCAATGTGCTGTGCATAGGTCAGCTTCCTTTCCCGAGGTCAGGGAGAGAAATGTAAGCCTGAATGGGGTTGGGGAAGGGGGTAGGGCGCTGGGCTGGGGGAGAGGTCTGGAAGGCCATAATGGGTGTTGAAGGTGAATTATTTCTGGGAGGTGGGATTTCAGATTATTTTAATTTCATTCCTTATGCCTTTTTGTTTAGCATTTTACCAATTTTCTATCATGAAAATATATTCCTTTTCTAATCAGACCAAAAATGAGTTTTATTTTAAATGAAAGAAGGAATTAAAAACAGAAGTAACCTGGACTTCGAAGTTGGCAGGAGGAAAGAAGTTGGCCGCTGACATAATAGAACCAAGGTGGAGGGGATTTTCCTCATGAAGAGCACTAAATTGTTGGCGTTCCCCTTTGTCCTTTGGAATTTCAGTCCATTGAACTTTATCTAAAATGGCAGTGGACGTGAAGTTTTGTTGCTAAGACTGTAAAGAAAGGAGGCTGCTACCCCCCGTGCAGTCTGGGGGGACAGAGTGGACAAGTTCCCTGCCCACAGCCAACTAAGATTACCAGAGTTTTCCAACAATAAAGTCTTCTGCTGTGGAAGGAAACCTTTTACTTAAATCTAGATTTCAGACTGGAAGCCAGGAGCTCAAAAGGTCTCCACACCTATTCCCATGCAGACATCACTAGATGATCACCACACTCCTCCCACTGAGCTCTGGCAAAGCTTCATGATGGTTTCTCAGGAAGCCACCCTGGTGGATTGAGTTGGCCTAGAGGATGAGACCTGTATGCCTCCCCAAAGCCTCAGGGCGAGTGGCAGACTTAAGGAGGAAGCAGTCAGCTGGAACGAGGCTGAGAGCACCAGAGCAGAGAGCAAGCTGGCCTATGTCAGGGGTCAGGGCAGGGCTCTCAGACTGGAGGCCGCATCAGAACCACCCAGAGATCTTGTAACCAAAACGTGCACAGTTAGTGATTCAACAGGTCCCAGTGGGGCCTGAGGACATGCAGCTCTAAAAAATTCCCAGGGGGTGTGGATGCTGCAGGTCCCAGACCCTGCTTTGAGAATCATAGGATTAGAGTAAGAAGAACTGGGCATTAGTTCCTTAGTGATCCAGGTTGATTCGAAGTCAGTGGTTCTCAACATTAACTGCATTCAAACCAGCCGGGGAATCTATAAAATAATCTGACCTGATCCCTGACCTCCACTCCCAAGATTTTGACTTAGCTGGGTTTTGGGGATTGGGGGCAATGTGGATATATTTTTTAAAGGTCCTCAAGTAATTCAAATATGAGCTAAAATTGAAAACCACTGCTATAGACCTTTCTAAAGTATTAGATTTCTATTGCCTTTACCTCTTGTTCCTTATAATATCTTTTTCCCTATTTAAATGTATTTGGTATAATTGCTTACGGCTATAACTTCAGCTCCTAAGATGGAGCTTGGTGGTGGGCATTTAATCATTACTTGTTGAAAGATTCATTTCTCTGATGAGTGACATAGGAGTCCTAATGTGGTTGTGATGGGAATTACGGGCATGTCACTTCACTTTACTGTGCTTCACAAGTGCCGAGCTTTTTTTCAAATTGAAGGCAAGACCCTCCACCAGCAAAATGATTGTGACTCGCTTTATTGCAGCGCCTCTGAGGGATGCCTGTACTGGACCCGGTGGGCACTCCTGAAACCATAACTGAAAGTCTGAAGAAGTGTTCAGTCTCGTAAATCTGGAGTATGGTATTTGGTCCAAGAGCAAGGTAGATAAATCTGCCATACTGAAACCTGTATTATAACCAATGTAATAAAAGAGAAAGGAAAGGAGGAAAAAGGAAGGGAGGAAAGACAGAAGAAGAGGAAGGAGTTGGTTCTGGAGCATCCCCAGCTGTGTTTTAGAGTTGAATTGGAAAAGATACATGCACATGTTCACTGCAGCATTATTTACAACAACCAAGATACGGAAGCAGCCTAAGTGCCCACCGATAGGTGAGCGGATGGAGAGTGGTGCATCTATACGGCGGAATGTCACTGAGCCATAAGAAGGAGTGAAATCTTCCCATTCGTGACAACAGGGATGGACCTATTATGCTAAATAAATTAATCAAACAGAGACAAATACAATATAGTTTCACGTATAGTAAAAATGTAAGAAATAAAATTAACTGACAAACGAAACAGAAACGGGGTGACAGACACGGAGGAAAAACTGACGGTTGCGGTCTGGGAGAGGGGCTGGGGGCTGGGGGGGAAAGTGAGGGGATTCGGAAGCACAGGTTGCCAGTTACAAAAACAGTCATGGGGACATGAAGTCCAGCTTAGAGGACATAGTCGGTAACACTGCAATGACTACACGTGGTGTCAGATGGCTATTAAACTTACCGAGGGGACCGCTTCATAACTTATATAAATGTCTACCTGAAACTAGAATACTATTGCGTGTCAACTGTAACTGAAAAATGTTTTAATTTTTTAAAAGAGGAGAGAAAAGGATTTAACTAAATAAAAATATTTTGAAATTTTTGTTTAAAAGATGAGATAGAGCAAAAAGCTGATCTCTGGGCTGCAATGCCCTGCCGCCACCGCCCCGCCCACTCCAACATCCACACCCTCATGCCTTCCTTCGCCCACATGCCTTCCACTGTTTCCAACTTTGTGCCAGTCCTACGATCACCAGACCGTTGTGTGATCCTCCTCACCCACTCATGTCACAGGTGTTACTGTCAACATCTCACACATGAGGAAAAGGAAGCTTCCCAAGGTGACAGGTGGCAAAGCTGGGATTTGAACCATGGAAGCCCAGGTTCTTATGAAGCCAAAGGGAGCCCTGCCTTGGCATTGAGCCCAAGTTCCAGAGGACAAAGTCCTTGGTCTGAGGGTGAAGCCTGGGCTTAAGGACCCCAGCCAGGAAGTCACCACAACGTCATTGCTGGCTCCTGGGGGCAACAGGCCAGGGCAGGGGCTTTGGGCAGCATGGATGGGAACCTGCTTGGGCTGCAGGCACATGAGAGCTGAAACAAATGCATCGCCTCAAGGATTTGAGGATCCGGGGAGCTGAGGTGGCTGGACGCGACACTCCGAGGTGGGAGAGAGAGTACTGAGCTGTTGCTCCACCTTATTTTCACCTGTAGGCTACCTGCATTCCAGGGCTGCTTGGGAACCGAAATCCAAGGGACCAGACTCTAGGGCCAATATCCCCTCATGGGAGTGTGTCCAGCCAAGAGGAGGGGGCTGGCAAGTCCCGCAGCCCAGCCCCGAGGCCACATGAGATTGCAGGGCTATTTTTAAAAAGATACCAATCTTTGCACAAGGGCCTGGGCTTGGCAGGCTCCTCCTCCCCTGGGGCATCTCCCCAAGCCGGGGAGAAGGAGACAGCTCCATCCCAATCACAGTTTCAGGGACTGAGTCGTCTTTCTCTAAATAAGTAAATTAGCTCTAATACCCTTATTTGCTATCAACCTTATAAACCTAATGCAAACCAGATGGGCCTTGCTTCCCGAGCCCCCCCACGCTGTATGGCCCAGCCTCCTCGGGTCTGCCTTTGGCTAACTGGCTTCCTCAGCCCCTGCACCCCTCCTTCCTCATTCCCACGTAAACAGCCCCTCCAAAAGGAAAGTGCGTTTGGACTGCTGCCCATCAAGAGGCTTACTGGGGTGCTCCCGACCTTCCTGGGAAGCAAGCTCTGAAACTAAACAGAGATTACTCATTTTCAGGGTCAGCCCCAATGGCACCTTTTGTTCCCCTATCTCATCATTTATTATTCTGTAATAAAAAAACATTGATGATTTTTCTTCCTTATTGGCAAAAGTAATGTTTTCGTTTCTGGAACATAAGACAAGGCGGAGCCATGAAAAGAAGACAATGTAAAATCACCTATAATCTCCCTGCAGAGATGGCTAACATTCTGAAACCAGCTTTCAGACTTTTGTCTAGGGTAGAAGTCGGCAAACTTTTTCTCTAAAAGGTCAGAGAGTGAATATTTTGGCCCTTGTGGGTCATGTTATCTCTGTTGCAGCTGCTAAACTCAGCTGCTGTCTTGTGAAAGAGTCACAGACAGTGTGTCAAGGAATGGACAGACAGTGTACCAATAAAACTTTATTTACAAAAAAAAAATCAGGCACTGGAAGATATTTAGCCCACAAATTATGACTTGCTGACCCCTGGTCTAGAGCAGTGGTGTACAACAGAAATGAAGTCTGAGCCACATATCTGATTTAACATTTTCTGCTAGTCACATTAGAAAAAGTTAAAGAAATCTGTGAAATTAGTATTTATAATATATTTTATTTAACCTCATATATACAAAATAGTTCCATGTGAGTTGCAGTATTAAAAAAATTACCAATGGGATGTTTTATACATTTGGGGGTACCCAGTCTTCAAAATCCAGACCTGATTTATACCCACAGCACATCTCAGTCCAGATCTGTCACGTTGCAGATGTCCCATGGCCCTGGGTGACGAGTGGCCGCTGTACTGGATGGTGTGAGTCTCTACTCCACTTCGCCTCCCTCTTCTACTTTTTACCAGTTGTGATGCTCCACTCACTACATACCTGGCCATTGTCAATTAACCTCCCTGGGTTCTAGTTTCCTCATCTGTCCAATGAAGAACACAATGCATGTCTCATAATGTTGGTCTAAAAGTTAAATGAGAAAGTTGCTTAAAAGTCTAGCCTGGGGTTTGGCAAACAACAGATATTCAGTGAGTATAAACTCTGGAGTTAGCTGTTAGCACAGAGGCAAAGCCACAGAAGAACATGTTCTTGTCAGCACTCTCACCATCCCCACGACCAGGGCAGCAAAGGCCTTCAGACATCAACCATCCAGCCTCACTCCCAGTGTGTGTTGGGGGGATGGGGTGCCAGGGGCAGCCTGAGGCTCAGAGACGTTAAGCAACTTATCCAAAGTCACTCAGTTCAGTACAAAGACCTAGGAGCCATTAGTAATAATGGGTACATGAAGCATCTTAAATGTCATTTCTTATTCATCAAAAATCCAATTATTTTGAAAATCAATGTATGTAATTCACCATATCAATAGATTAAATAAGACCAACTATATGATAATGTTGTAAATGCTGAAAAAAAGCACTTGATAAAATTTAACATCCATTTTTGACCAAAAAGGAACTCTCAGAAAACTAGGAATATGGGAGCACTTCCTTAACCTAATAAAGGGAACTACCAAAAAACCTAGTTAATCATGAGACTTAATAGTGAGAGGCTGAATGCTATTCCTCACATTATACTAGAAGTTCTAGCCAGTGCAATAAGGCAAGAAAAAAGAAATAAAAGGCATACAGATTGGAAAGGAAGAAATAAAACTGTCTTATTTGCAGTTGACATGATTATCTGTTTGGAAAATCCCAGTGAACATTTTTAAAAACCTGCTAAAATAAATAAATGAGTTCAGCAAGGTTACAGGACACAGGTCAAGATATATAAAGACCTCTACAATTTGAGAACTCTACAATTAGGTTAAAACTCTACAATTTGACACATACCTCACACTCTATCCAAAAAGTAATTCAGAATGGTTCATTAACCCAAATGTAAGATGTAAAACTATAAAGTTACTAGAAAAAATATGATAAAATATACATCATCTGTGTTTGGCAATGACTGTTTAGATGTGTCACCAAAAGCATAATCTAAAAAGGACAAAATTAATACATTTTACTTTACAAAAATTAAAAACATTTACTTTGTGAAAGAAATGTTAAGAGAATGAAAAGACAAGCAACACAGGTGGAAAAAAATATTTGAAATCATATATCTGATAAAAAGACTTGTATCTAGAATGTATAAAGATCTCTTAAAACTCAACTATGAGAAAACACACAAACCAATTTAAAAATGGGCAAAAGGTCTACACAAACACTTCACCAAAAAAGATATATGGAATGCAAATAAGCATATGAAAAAAATGTTCAGCATCAGTTGTCCTTAAGAAAATGCCAATTAAGACCACAATGAGATATGACTACAACGCATTAAAATGGCTAAAATCCAAATACTTGGCAGAATTTTCCATTCCTTGCTGGGCCCACGAAATGGTGGACTCACCTCTGAAGACAGTTTGACGGTTTCTTACAAAGTTCAATATACACTCACTTTACAACCTAGCAATCCTATTCCTAGGTATGTACTCAAGTGAATTGTAAAACTCATATTCACATGAAATTGTTTCTGTGGGTGTTCATAACAATTCTATTTACCCAAACCTGGAGGCACCCAAGATGCCCTTCAGCAGGTGACTGGACAAACTGGCCTGTCCTCACGGGGGAACACCAATCAGCAGTGAAAAGGAGTGTGCTACTACTGGTCCCTGCAACAACATGAATTAACCGTAACATATTTTGCTAAGTTAAAGAAATCATATCCCAAAGGCTACATATTACATATTCCGTTTATAGGGCAGTCTAGACAATGAAAAACCGCAGAATGGAAAATAGGTAAGTAGCTGCCAGAAACTGGGGAAGGGGAGAGTAATGGATTGCAAAGGGGACCCACATGGCATTCGGAGAGTAATGAACTGCAAAGGGGACCCACACGGCATTCGGAGGGCGTTTGGAACTGTTTTGTAAGGTGCTGGGCAACGGATCAGTTAAAGTCACTAACGGAAAAGGGGGTGAAGTCTGCATGAAGCGCGTAGCCTAGTCAGGAGTGAGCGATGCACCGGTGTTCGTTCCTTAGTACCGACAATGCCGCACGGCTGTGGAAGATGGCGGTATTAGGGCAACTGGACAAAAGGCTTATGGGAACTCTCTGCGCTTACTATCTTCGCAACTTTTCTGTAAATCCAAAGTTACTCCAAGATGAAAAGTGCTGTTTTTCTTTAAGCCAATGAGGTTCATTAGTCACTTCTTTCATTGTCCAACCCCTCGTCCACTTCAGTTTCAGTGAGTTTTCGCGGGTCTCATCTCCTTTGTTCTCATCCCCACATGGCCACAGGGCTTGGTGGTTCGGGCGCAGAAGAGGGAGTAAGGAGAGACCTCCATCTTCCCGTTTACAGAGGAACTGAGATGCCCCGGAGAGGTAAGGACCTCGCCTGTGTCACAGAAGGGTAAGTGCTGGCATTGCTTTGTAATTCCCATCTCATCCACCCTCCAGCCTCAGGGGATGTCCACTAACCTCCTATTTTTAAAGCACTGGGGTGGACTCACACCGTGTTCCCAAAGTGAACGCAACAGTCCTCGGTGATCCTTGCTCAACATTCCTAGCCCCCCTTCCTGTGGCACACGCCAGGCGGGTTACACTGCCCTCCCACACACCTCTTGTGTTTAGATGGGTCATGCGACTAGTTCTAGCCAATAAGTTTTGAGCAGAAATGACCTGTGTTATTCCAGGCCAGAAATTCTAATCAGAGGGGTGAGACCCTCTGCAGTTCCCACTTTCCTCTGGCATGGGCACTGGCGACTTTGGAGTGGTAGCTGCTCTGACAGCCTAGGGCGCTGAGTGACCACAAGGAGAAGAACCCCTGTCCTGCCCTGCATTGAGCATACAAGGTGAGCGAGAGATGAGCCTTGTTCATGTTATGCCACTGAGATTTGGGGGTTACTTATTACTGCAGCGTAACCTCGCTTACCATGACCAGTGCAGTATGAGTGGACTATTGCTGGGTATTCAGTTTGAAAGATAAAGAGGCAGGGGCCCTGGCTGGCGTAGCTCAGTGGATTGACCTCAGGCTGCGAACCAGGCATCGCAGGTTTGATTCCCAGTCAGGGCACATGGCTAGGTTGCACGCCATGTCTCCCAGCAACCGCACATTGATGTTTCTCTCTCTCTCTCTCTCTCCTCTCCCTCCCTTCCCTCTCCAAAAATAAATAAATAAAATCTTAAAAAAATTAAAAAAGAAAAATAAAGAGGCAGAACTCCATGTTAAACTGGCTTGGAAAAATTGGATCAGACACTCTTAACCCTGTTTTTTTCACATGACCTGTACAGTATGAGTGTGTCGGGCACACTGCTGAATACTTTCTCAAGTGCCGTCTCACTGAACCTGAAATTTCAAATGAGGAAACAGAGACCTCTGAAAATGAGCCACTCAGCTGACGTTCCACTGCTGGGTGTCCCTGCCCATGCTCCCCAGCCCCTCTGCTCCATTGCCGACCCCTGACTGCCGCATGGTCCTGCCGTGCGGAAGAGGAGGAGGAATCGGGAGAAGACTGCCCACAGCTGTGGGATGCTGAGAAGGACATCCTGGGAGAAGACGGCTTGCGGGTCAATTGTCAGCTGACAGGGGACTCCACTTGCTGCTGCTGTGACCTCAAATGGCAGCTTGAATACCCGCAGACTCAGTTTCCCTCCCTTCCTCACAACGGAGCACGTGGGTTATTGTGAGGGCGAAAAGTTTAGACAAATTGTGCTCAGCTCATGTCGTGGGCTGAGAGCCCCCAAAATGATGACCCCCGTGTCCTAATCCTGGAACCTGTGGGTGTGACCTTATTTGAAAGGGTCTTTGTAGACGTGACTAAGTTAAGATGATTCTGGAATATCTGGGTGGGCCATCACTCCAATGACAGGTGTCCTTATAAGAGAAAGACAGAGGGAGATTTAAGACACAGATGCAGAAGAGAGATAATGTGAGGACAGAGCAGAGACTGGAGGGATGTGGTCACAGGCCGAAGAATGCCCAGGGCCACCAGAGGCCGGAAGAGGCAGGAAGGCTCCTTCCCTGGAGCCTTCGGGCAGAGCACAGTCCTGCTCACATCTTGTTCCCCACCTGGGGACACCGCAGTGAACACCATCAGCACTGTCATTAATAACATCATACAGTATATTGTTCTCACTCATCCTTGGGCCCTTTTACTGAGCACCCTCCTGACCACGTGTAAGCGCAGCAAACCTCAACTTCCCCCAGTGCCGTAGAGGCAGAGCGCCACAGCCCCGCTCCTCTCCGTCTGGGCGCCTCCTTCCCCTCGTCCTCGGCACAGGCTGCAGGCTCCTCCAACCTGGGGTTCGGGGACAGTCCTTCAGCTCCCAGCACAATGGCCTCAGCCCCAGGCAGCACGAGCCCTGGTCACACTCGGCTGCCAGCAGTCAGAGGATGTCTGAAGCCTCAGGGTGGGTTCCAGCCAGTAAGCCTGGGTCCCCGGGTCCGAGGAGAATTCTGAAGCTTTCAGCTTCCGAGTTAGCATTCCAAGCTGGACAGCAGAGCTCAGGGAAGCAGAGGCCTTTGGGGTCACACCAGTATCTCGTTAGCTAGATAGTGACCAGAACCGAGAGGTGACTGGGCTCCCTTACTATTCCCACGAAAGCCCTCCAGGCTCACAGGCACAGACCCCTGAACCCAACCAGAGCCAGGCCACTGGGGCCAGCGACTCCGCCTCCCTGGCCACAGTCTCCTCATCTGGAAAGTGGGACTTTCAGAAGCACTTAACACACAAAGTGCCTACATGCTGGATGATAAACAGTAGCTATTATTATAGTTACTGTCCGCATTAAATCATGAAGTGTGCAACGTGGGCATCAGCAGTCTGGTCAAATTATGGATATCGAGGTTACAAGCTGAGTGTCTACCAGCTCTGTCCTCCCAGAGAAAAACTGAGTCAACGCTCCCTGCCCCCCACCTAGGATCTGAGCCCTGTGATCACGGGAAGGTGACTTCATCAGGAGCTGGCCCAGGAATGGCTGAGTCCTCCCAGGGCCACCCGTCACCAACCTCAGTGGTGACTTAATCCATGCCACATGGAGCCCTGGTAGGCACTGACCTCTGCCCATTAACCCCAGGCCCTGGCTGCCCCGGCGGAGAACTACCGTCTGTCCCCGATAACCTCCCTGACATAATTCAACTGGCCTCTCTCCGGCGGCAGAGATGGGCCGATAACACCGCCCATGCTGGGGTCAAGTTAGCAGGGCACAGCTGACAGCCCGCACTGCCTGTTGCAAACAAAAGCCCCATGTCACCAGGCCCCATGAACAGACACCACTGCACTCTGAAATGCCTTTGCTCTGGAAACCTGGGGGAATCGCAGCGGCCGTGCAAGGCCTGAAAGGCTCCTTTCTGGCAGGCAATGGCCAAACCCACCCCAAAAGAAGTTCATCATGTGGCCAGAAAGCCCCCAGGCCTCCTGCTTTGGCTGGGCAGAAGCAGCCCGGCTGCTTGCCGCATTCGGTTTTCTCAGATACGAGCTGCAAAAATGGGCCCGGGGTCGTAAAGCCCTGACGCTATCCTGCACCAAGACGGGTGCTGCATCTCAGGAGCCCCAGAGCTCACCTGGGAGGTGGCCTGTGAGTGCAGACTTTGCTTCCCAGGTGGGAGCAGAACCCTCCCCTGGAGAGTTCCGGAGCCAGGCAGGCCCAGGTTCAAGTCCCAGCCCCGCCACTTCCTGCCTGAGCCACCTCTGACAAGTTGCATGCCCTCTCTGGGCCTTCGTTTCCCATCTGTAGAATAGGGGCAGGAATGGGGGGCTATGGTGGGGGTTATGGTAGGGACTTGAGAAGCTTCTAGCACAGGTATTAATGATTCAATCAGTAGCATCTCCCACTCTTCCTGGCCTCGGTCGAGTTACCCTGGTGTCTCCTCGCTAAGAAGGCAGGAGGGTCAAGATCAAATGCGTGAACCCCAGCTAACCCTCAGGCCTCTATCCCTGCAGGCGAGTCTTGTGTTCCTGGTGCCATAGGCACAAGGTCTTCACCCTAGACCCTCCGACTCCCCGAATCTGGGCCCTGGTTCCTCACCTGTAAGCAGGGGTCACCCCACTTGTCCTCTGAGACTCTTCCATCCTGAGATGACCCTGAATGTGACACTCCCCTGCCCTTTCTGGGAAATTCAAGTCTGGAGAGAAAAGAGCACACCCTCAGGCATGACTCAGAGTCCCGAAGTATCTGTGGATGTGGTTGGGGGTGCCATCTCGGGGCAGGAAGAGTGCCTGTCTCTGGGAGTCCTGGTGTCCTATCCAATACACCAGGCCTGTCACTGAGACCGGTGTCAACACAGGCAAAGCATGAGCTGGTGTGCACTGACCATCCTGGGAGCCCCAGGGCATGGAGGGAGCTCACCCCAGGCCGGGCCTTTGAGAACCAGTCATGTCTTGGATACCTGGGTGTGGGAAGCGCTGTAAAGAGTACCTGAAAATGCACAAGTGGCTTTGGTAGGGGCTGGGAGAACTTTGAGGAGCACGCTAGGAGAGGCCGAGACCGCCTTGAACTGGCTATTGGTAGAAATATGGACAATAAGGGGCTGCTGGTGGGGGTACAAGGAGATTTGGGGAGCACAGTAGAGACTGCCTAGCCCATCCCAAAGAATACCTGAATTCGGTTATGTCCTCAAAGCCCACAGTCTGCCCTGCACCTGGTGCCCTCGGAATTGGGAAAGCCTGAGAGGAAGGAAGGAAGGAAGGAAGGAAGGGAGGGAGGGAGGGAGGGAGGGAGGAAGGAAGGAAGGAAGGAAAGAAGGAAGGAAGGAAAGAAGGGAGGGAGGGAGGGAGGGAGGGAGGGAAATGAGTTCGTGGAAGTCGGAGCTGTGAACACACGGAACCGCGTGCAACACGGCCTCTACCCCACGGCCCACGGGAAGCTGACGGAGAAGGTTGTGTGTGGCTCGTTCTGGTTCTCAGGAAACAGGGACAGGGGCTGCTTGTTTTGATCCCACTCTGCGGGTCTGGATTCAGTAGTTCAGAGACTGGCTACTCTAAGTGTCGTCCCCGGGACAAGAGCAGCGGCAGCGGCAGCGGCACCAGTGGGGCGCTGGTCCGGAATGCAGACCCTCGGGCCCACGCAGACCCACTGGGTCTGAGACTCTGGGGAGGGGGTGACCTGGTAAAGAGCCCCTGCGGTGCCGACGGATACTGACTGCTGAGAACCTGTGCTTGAGGGCTGGAGCACCGTGGAGCTCAGAGCACCCAAGTCCCACCTCTCTGCTCCTGTCATTGTAGCATCTCGGTTGTTCCTTTTCTATTCGTGACATTTTCGACAACAGCAAAATGTATATACTTAAGTAGATATACAAATACTTAGCCAACATATTTAAAAGTAAATATATAAGTATATATATTTACAAATTCAATATTTGTAAGATTTCTTTAGACATGTTCTCTTTTCTACCAATTCAACTTGTGGGAGGTATTTTTTTAAATGCTGAGTAGCAAAGTTATTTTTCAGATGTTACATATTCATTTAACTTTGCTTTTTAATAATGCTTTACTAAAGTATAAAATACATCAGAAAATTTCCTTATTCATGAGTGTATGGATCAATGAGTTTCCCTAAAGCTAACACACTTGTGTAGCCAGATCCCAGGCCAGGACACAGAAGGTGACCCATCGGCCCCCAAGGCCCCCGCTCCCAGTCCCCACTGCCCAGCCGGACCCTGATCCTGACAGTGACGACACCATTTCTGCCCTCCCACCACATCCCATTCCAACGAGAAGAGGATACGGAAGTACACCAGCGTCCTGAGGTTTCCCATGTGGCTATTCAGACACAGCCACACAACATCCAGCAGGAAGTTACTGCAACAGACAATGTCCGTCCACTCTGCTGGGCCCCCACTCTGTCACCGAACCAAGGACCGCTGCTCTGGGCAGCCTCCACCTTCTGGCTTGTGATCTATTTGGTCCTGCTCCATTTCTTTGGGGACCCCTGTCCTGATCGAGGAAGATGAGCCAGGGTTCAAGTCCTGTGTTTGCCCCCGGTAGCAAAGACACGTCACAGCCGCTCTGAGCCTCAGTTTCCTCACCTGTGAAATGGGCATCAAAGTAGGCACCTCTCTCCCAAGTGGACATGAAGATGAATTAAATGAGTCAGGCAGGAGAGGCTACAGCAAGTCGGCCAATAGGATGCAGGCCTGGGAGCTCAGGCGGTCCCACCTGCCCGGAACCCTGGCTCCCTACCCCCTGGGTTTGGCAACAACTTCCCACGGGGTCAGAGTGAGGAACGGGATTTGTAAAAGGTCTGGCACATGGTGTGTCTTGCCACCACTATTTGTTATTATATTTAAAAATTTTATTATTATCCTCATCTACCCAGCTGAGGAGGGTCACCTCCTTGTGGCAGGTGGAGGTCACCCGCAGGGCAGCCGGGGAAGTCTGGCCTCTCGGCTGCCCACCCCCGACCTGGGAGATAAAGTCCAACACAGACCATCTGGGCCGGGACATGTCAGCTGTAGCTTCTACGAGAGGAGATGTGTCATCGGCCAGAGGCCAGCTCCCTGAGCCACAGATAACCTGAGACCCCTCGGGAACGGAGCTCACCCACTGAGAGACTGTGAGGCCCACAGGGCACCCCCCGTGCAGGAGCCGTCAGCCCTGCCCTGCCCTCGCCCCACTTCCAACTGGCCACCAGCAGCCACCAGGAGGTGCTCAAAGGTGCTTGTTTGACAAGTGAGCAAAGGGGTGCCTGTTCGCCTTGTCCTCTGGCATATTATAAGTCCCTCATCCTTTGGTCACCCCACCTTCCCTCTGCCCAGGACACTGGCACCTGGGAGTTTCACCTGTCTTACTCGGTCTGCTGCGTTGTGGCCCAACCACTCAACACCTAACAATGTGTCCTTTGGACGTCTTCTACCAGGAAGCCAGAGCGTGCTCACCATTGCCCGACTCTGCTGCGTGAGATGCAGGACAGTGGTCTGGACACAACAGAAGACGATCAGTAGTGGTGGCCAGAGGTAGTCTTGCCCACTGCCTAGTGAAGGGGCCAATCCGCCGAAAATGATTAGCTTCAAAAACAGTATTGCTTTCTTTTACTCAGTTCCGTACCTCATCCAAGTCCCTAGAAGAGCTAGCAGCTGCGGGAAGAACTTCTGCATCCTTGTCCTGCCCCACCACAGATGAGCACGGTTACTCTTACAGACAGGAAAAACTCACCAAGAGCTGGAGGTGACCAGGCAGCAACAGGACCAGGGGGCAGGGAGAGGAGCGGGGGCATCTGGAGGCCCAGGCTGAGGGCAGCCGCAGCCGGTTTGACTAATGGACAGGCCCCACTTGGACACGGCTCACAGGCACCAGGCCAGATAAACGCATCGCCTGTCCAGGCCATTTTTCCTCGGCTATCTCTTGTTGAGGCCATGCTAACACCCCGTCAGCCCACCAAGTGATGGATGGTCTTGGGAAGCCACCCACCCCACCCCCTTGGGCTAACCCTCAGGGGGCAGCTTTGCAGAGCCTGCCTGCTAATCTTCAAGACTGTTTCTCTTTGGGGTAAGAAGTCAGCACCCCAGATTGGGGCTTCACACACCTCTACACACACCTATGCCTACACGCACTCACATACACACACTAGCACTTCATGACAGCCGGCTTTTAAAGCTTGGAACTCAGCAAGCTCAGTTCCCAGGAGTTTGTCCGAGATCACACAACTGCATGTTTAGTTTATTATAATATTAAACCTTTGCAAGTCTTTATGGAGGCCATGCTCGATTTTTTGGGCTACGATGCCCATAGAGCAATTTTGGACAAGGAGGCCAGATGACTCAGACCCAACTATTTCCTGGGGGAAGCTGGTCAGTGGTTCCTGTCCCCCTAGATCCTCAAGACAGTCAAGACCAGTAAAAGGGAGTAGAAAGCCTTCCACCAAACAGTCCACCTGTAAGTCATAAACTTCCTGTGAGGCAAAATAGAGCTCGCTTCACGTGCTCCCGTCACGGAATGAATGTGGGCCTGTCACGTGGCCACGCTGGATAAACAGCAGACTTTCCATTTGTCCTGACCTCTCCTCAGACCCACTCATGCCAGTCTCAAACCCCACCCTCACCCTGGCCGTCTCTGGGGAAATGACAAACACCGGATAGAACCGAGGGGATCCTGGAGCCCGGATGCCCACCATCTAGCACTGTTTATGTTTGAGGCTGTCCTGGAAGAAAAATGTGAGAACGCCTTTCCAGAACATGGTGGCCCAGCAAGGCTGCCCGGGTGCCAGGGAAGCCACACAATAGGGGCAATGCGTATCGGAAGGATAGGGCTGGGCGAGGCGTCGGGAGACGGACGGGGCAGATTCGGCCCTTCCCTCCGCTTTCTGCCCGGATGCTGCAGAGAGGCACCTAAGCTCTGCTCCCCCACCTGGTCCCCCTTTGACCTCCTCCCTCGGTCCATCGAGTTGTGTGGGCAAATCCTCATTTACCACACCCATAAATAAACACACCAGTTTGGGGCAAGGGACATTCAAGATGGACACACAAGCGTTCCTATGAAGGTTATTGGTTCAAGTCCTCTCGGGAAGCAAATTTTTTTATTCTACTCTAGCTCAAACGCTGCTGTTCATTCAGAGGCATGGCGAGTTTCTCTGAAATGAGAAACTCTCTGAACAGACAGCTCTCCTTGTAAAAGACTTTGACCTTTAGCTGAGAGCAATCATGCAACCTTGTGACTTTCCTGGAGTCTCCAAGAGAGTCAGGCTCTTAGGCAATGTCACCATCATGGGTCTCCTATCTTAATAATAACCAAATCATCTGAGATCAACCCGAAGAAGAGAGGCGGTGTTCATTAGAACCCCGCCCTGGTCAGAGTGCTGTCGTTGCTGCCCGCCAGCCCCTGAGGGAAAGCCAGCTTCCAGAAGCCTCACTTCTGGGGGAACTTCAGATCTGTGCTTCAAGTAAAGGTTCTTTTTTTTACTATTTCCATGACTGTGGGCAAATGACTCTGCCCCTCTCTGCCTGGGCTTTCTCACCTTCAAAATGGAGATGATAAGAGTACCCACCTCCCTCCAGGGGTAGCTGTCAGAAGCAAATGAAATGACGCACACACAACTCTTATCACCGTGCTCTTGCCTCATGAATCTGCTCTGGAGAAGAGATGGGTCGAGCTGTGTCTAGCAGGGACCCCAATAAACAGAAGTCCATTTCTCTCTGTTCTCCGTCCCTAGGGCTGTCCTCATCCTCATGGCCCAGAGCCACTCACCACCCACCGTCCCTCCACATGCTCCCACAGGGGACGGATAAAGGATATAAAGGGTGCTGGGAAGACCTAGAACGGGATCACCACCACCCTCCGGTCAGCACTTGGTCGTGGGGCCTCACCCATTTGCAAGAGAAGCTGGGAAATGGAGTCTTTATTTTGAGCAGTCATTTCACTTGCTTAAAATTGGGGGTGTTATTATGTTGAGAAAGGGAAGATGGGTATTGGAAGATAATCAGCCATGTCCCTGTGAGGTGAGCTCTGTTGCCTCCATTTCACAGATGGCAACGCTGAGGCCGAGAGGTGAATTACTCCGAAGCACACAGCTCCTTAAAAATCACCAGCGTGACCCACTGGACAACACCGCCTCCTAAGCAGTGGCCAGAAGGGGGCGTGCTTTCTCTGTGCCAACTCAGAATCTCATAGAACACGCAGGGCGGTCATTTGGGCACCGGGTGAGCTTCAGGAAGCGCGGGTAGCAGAGGTGCACCCCTGGGCCCCCCAGAAAGAGACCACAAATACAGGCCGGCAGTGTGTTCTCAGGAATGTGGCTGTTCCAAGGTGGGGGGCGCCCAAAGACGGCTTTCTACACTGGTCATTTTTTTCGCTGTCTCAAGGGATTAAGATAGCAGAGAGGGAGTATCTCCCTGGAGAGCTGTGGCTGCCCCGATGCGGGCCAGCCAGCTCTCCCCGCTGGCTTTGCCCAGCAGTGCACAGTGGGGCAGGATGGCCTGAAAGGACAGATGCTTTGCTCCTGCTCTTCACACTAGTGAGCCAGCACCTGCTGGGGATGCCTCTCGGGTCTGGCCGTGAGCAATACCCCAAAGGGGAAGACAGTGTTATACCCCCATTCCCCAGTAAGAACACTGAGGCACAGAAACGTGACTCAACCTGCTCAGGTGACTCAGGTGGCCCAGGAGGGGCTTGGAACCCAGGTGGCTGGGCACCATGACATCAGCCTGGTCCCACACAGAACCCCTGTCTTCTCAGGGCAGGTGAAGTTCAACGTAATGCAGCTCACGATGACCTCTCCATAAATGCATCCACCAAGCGTCTGTTACATAGCACTGGGGAGCCACCCCTTGGACAGGTCTTAGAGTCCGACAGAGTAGGATTGGAAAAGAATATTGTTGGGCATCGGGCTTGGGCTGCCCGTGTGCTCGTCTTGACTGTGCGTCCTCTGCCAGACTCAGCACCTCTCTGGGACGCGGTTTCCCAACATGCACTGCGGGAGAAGTGGGACTGCTCAGAAAGGCTGTCGGAGAGAGCCACCTCTCCCATGGCGACCATCGGCACCGCTATCCTTATATGCGGTTTTCTTTGCATTTAAAATGAGATAAAATTTTAAAGAACTAAATGCAAGAAAAAAAAAAGAGATGGAGAGGAATCTACAGATTACAAGAGACAGAATAGATTGTTTCAACTCTTTTTAAAGGTTTTCCTTATTTACTTTTAGATAGAGGGGAAGAGAGGGAGAAAGAGAGGGAGAGAAACACCCGTGTGTGGTTGCCTCTCACTCGCCCCTCACTGGGGCCCTGGCCTGCAACCCAGGCATGTGCCCTGACCGGGAATCAACTGGTGACCCTGTGGTTCTCAGGCCAGCACTCAATCTACAAAGCCACACCAGCCAGAGCAAGACAGAATAGATTAGAGCCAACAAAATTTTTTCAGCCTTCTTAAATTTTAAAGCCTGTTTCTTACTGCAGAGAAACTGGCCTGGACACAAATAGCCCTGACCCACAGAGCGGCATGGGAGTGACGCAGACGCAGCCACCGAGCGCACAGGCCCCAGGTCAAGCCCAGGTCCCACGCTCTCATCTCCTCAGACAAATCACTGCTTCCAGCAGGAGCCTCATGTCACCTGTGAGGATGCCGAACCTCAGGAAGTCACAAGTTCAAGTCACACTGCTCATCGGTGGCGAGCTGGATTGCTCCCCCAGCGCACCCAGCTCCAGGGCCCCAGACTGCGCACCAGGACTGCCAGATGGCATACAGGGAGACTTGGAGCCTCAGACAGGGATCATAGAAGAGAAAGTAGCTTATTTGGGGAGAGGGGAAGTGACCAGAGCATCAGCAAGGAGTGGAGAGGGGCAAAGCAGCCCCACTGGGGCTTAGAGAGTGGAGGACTTTTTAGGCAATTCTCAGTCCCTAGGGCATGCTGGGGGGTAAAGGTTTCATACAGGGGGTGAGGAGCTTTCACTCCTGCCCTTTGTGGTCTACCCTGCAGGTGGGTTTCCTCTAAAGCCTTGGGCAGAGATTCCGAGGTATGCGACACAGGAAGTCAGCAGCCAGCTGGGGAGGCCTGGGTGCCCAGGGGATGTGGGCAGGGCTACCCAGGCTGACACCCACGAGTGTCCTCACACGGCATCACTGCCCCTGCACTTCCACTGTCTGCATTCCTTCCCTTTATCTACATGTTCCTGAGTTTTAGTTAATATCCTTCATAATAAGCAAGGTGTAATAAAAGTAACTGTGAATTTTTAAAAAGACACAAGAACTGTTTGCCCACAATTTCTCCCCAGATGTCAGCTCTGCAGTGTCACAGGCAGTGGGGCCTGGACAGCATCCTTCCACCAGGTCCCTGCCTCTGGTCACACACCCTGGCCCAGCTTCCTCAGACACTTGTGGCCCATCAGGGGACATGCCTGTATGTTTAAACAGCTAGTGGTATCCACCAGCAGCCTGAGGCCCTTGCTGGCCAGCTGTGGTAACCTGGTCCTGGCGAGGGTCCCTTCAGATAGAAATTCCTCACTTCTTGGCAGTCAGGATTGGACAGGCCCCATGGGGGGAGGTTCCCCTTTTTTATTCAAATTAACATTGAAACAATGCCTGTGGGAGTAAGCAAGCAGGATGCAGTGAGCATGTGGGCCACATGGGGACCTGCGGACTCCACGCGGGGACTCGAGCTCCCCTCATCCCCACGACCCCACTCACCTGGAGACGATCCAGTCTGCAAGCCTCAACCCCGTGAGCCCAGCCATCCAAATGTCAGCTGTGCTACCCGGTCAATGGGTGAAGTTTTTTACTTTAATGATAAATATATTTATTTCCATGTTTAGTAGAAAAATGCAAAATTAAGTATCAATCCCATCCTTTCTCAGGAACCACTGGCACTGAATTCCCTTTTATATATGTAATTATCTTCTATAGTGAATATATTTAAAGAAAAATATCAGTAAAATAGGACAGGGGGAACAAAAACATGGCAGGAATAGATGAAGTTAGGTTGGAGCCCTGCCTGTGGCCCCACCCCTAGGCCCTCCCCATAGCCCTCGGCCACCTGAGTCCCTGGAGCCAGGTCCCATCCAGGGAGTGACTGGGCCCTGCAGCAGGGAGCCTGGTATTGCTGGGAAACCTTCCGCCTACTCATGATGGGCTTCCTAAGGATGAGCACATTGGCTTCCCATCCCTCAGGGACAACTCTGAGGCATAATCTGGGCTGTGTTCCTTTTAGAAGCTCCAGGGAGAATCTGTTCCCTCGTCTTTCTCAGCTTCTAGAAGGGCCTACATTCCTTGGCTCGTGGCCCCTTCCACCATCTCCAAGGCCAGCAGCAGTGTGACATCTTCAAATCCTTGCCTTACACCATAGGAGCCAGCATGAGACTTTTGCATGGAATTTGACCCCATGGTGCTGTGACACCCACTCAGATCCCAACAGACCCACTATCGGCCAGGGTTCCCAGCCACTCTGCAGTCTCAGCCATAGGAATGTCAAATTTTGTCTCAAAGTTGACCCTGACAGCCTGCTCCCCTAAAAGACCCTGAATGCTTTTCTTCAAAGAACTCAGAACTGCCCCGGACCCCAACTCTGTCTCCAGCAGCGGGATCTCTAAGCCACTGGCACAGAACAGACACCCTGCTGGGCAGAGGTGGGAAAGCTGCCGCAAACTGGGTCACTCTTGTGAGGAGACAATTCTTCCCTAAGCTCCTGAACTTGGTAGTGGAGTCTGACTGTCGAGGTTCAAAGCCCAGCTCTTCCACTTTCTAACTAAGTGAAATTTGGCAACTCACTTTCTTTCTCTAAGCCTCCATTTTCCAGTCTGTGAAATGGAATAATAATATTTACACACCCTCAGGGGTGATGTTCAAAATGTCTAACAACTCATATACAACAGGCATCAACCGTTCGGAGCAGGGCCAGGCATGAACAATCAATCTAAGAGCTGAGCACCAGTCTCACCCAGCTCCTGAGCCATCGGGAGGTTTGATGAGAGAAGGCCTTTAAACGCAGTGTGCTTTCAAGCAGTGGTGGCTGTGATGAGCTGTCATTCTACCAACATCATCCAGGTTATATCATTGTGCTAATGGTTAGTCCCTTGGCTGGATGCAAACTGGGTCTTTTGAAAAGCAAGTTTAAATAATTGCACAGAAAGCAAGCATGGGTAATTCAATGCCTGGGACGATGCAACAGGAGCCAAGACTGTGCTCGAGGGAGAGGCAGAATCAGGACTGACCACAGCTCCGCCAAGTCTGGACTTTATCTGAAAAATCAGAGCATGTCTCATTGGAGCCTTGCACCAAATTGCTCAACTAGAGCATCACATCTTGGCATCTGCTTGTCCCGACAGTGGGCCATGTGGACGAGTTTCTGAAGCAGGGGTCCCCAAGAGGTCAGGAGGGTGCTGGAACCGGACAACTGCCACCCTGCTGCGGGAAGGGAAGGAGGGCTGCTGGCCTGGCTCCAGAGCTCAGGAAGACACAGGGACAGGGTGACCTGGAGCCTGGAGAGGCCAACATCTGCCGATTCTGTCCGAGCTGAAGCCAGAGCCCAAACGTTCTGTTACCTATTAGGGGACACGAACTCTGCGAAGGCCCAGCCTACTCTTGGAAACCAAATGTGGGTGATTCCTATGCTCTGAGTCACTCTTGGGAAAGAGTGTTGGACAGGGTGGGTTCTTGTTTCCCATTTTGCTCCCCCAAGTTTGCATCCTGTCTTCGGCCTGTGGGGACTCAGGGTGGAGTATGGACAGAGGACATCCCCTCGCCTCAGGGGTCTGGCAGAGAAAGAGCACACAGGAGAGTGAGGGATGGGACAGACACATCATCATCCCTGCCTGGCACCAGGGAGGCGTCTCCCAGAGAGGACTTCCCCTCCAGGCGGCCCAGGAGGAGGGGCGGGATTCCAGGCTGACCCTCCAGCTCGGTCCACAGGCAACTCGAAGAGCTCAGTCATCAAGTCCACACACAGTGACCGAACGATACTGTCATTTGTGCAGCAGAGCCCTGTACATACAGGGTGGGGCAAAGTAGTTTGTGTAGAAAAATAGAATAACTAATAAACAATTATACATGAATAAACTCCATGTTTTGCATACTCACCACTGTAATCCTACTTTTGCCCTGCCCTGTATATTATCTCACTCAATCTTCACAGTAACCCTACAAAGTAGGTACTATGCACCAATCTCATCTTATAAATGAGGACGCCAGCACCCAGAGAGGTTAAGAAACTTGCCCAAGGACACATAGCCAGTGAGTGGTGGAGCCTAGCCTCCTGTCTGGCCTGAGAGACGCTAAAACCCCCTCAACACTCAGGGGCAGAGCCGTAGATGTGCAGCGTGTCTAGTAGGCATACATGGGGGGGCCCGATCGATGGCATTCACCTGAGTGAACAAAGAATGTGGTTGTCCAAAGGAGAAGTTATTCACTCAAAACTGGGGATTGCTCCAAGGAAGATCCTGACACCGGGGCCAAGTCCTCTGACCACTGAGCCCGCAAAGGAAACCCTGTGGTTTGCTTGCTGGCCTGAGCGGTGCTGGCAGGAGCCCGCCTATGGGACTATCCCTTTCAGTGCCTGCAACCTCCCACTGCCAGGGCCAGCATCTTTGTCGCTGAGAGCTTCATAATGTACTGAGTTGAGTAATGTCCCCTCAAAACGCATGTCCATTCAGGATCTGTAGATGTGACCTTATTTGCAAATAGGGTCTTTGCAGATGTCATTAGTTAAGCCAAGCTTATGATGGATCAGAGCAGGCCCTAAATCCCGTGACTGCTGTCCTTACCGGAAGACGTGTGAACACCCACAGAGGGGAGAGGCCATGTGAAGACAGAAGCAGAGACTGGAGTGCTGCAGCCACAGACCAAGGGATACCAAGGATCCCTGGAAACCGCCAGAGGCTGAGGCTGAGGCAAGAAAGGGTCCTTCCCCCGAGCCATCAGAGTACCACCCTGCCAACACCTGGATCAGACTTCTGGCCTCCTGAACTATGAGATAACACTTCTCCGTGGTTGTGTACCCCCAGTTTGTGACACAAGTCTTGACCTTACTGCCTGAGCCCTGAATGTGTCCCCTTCTCTCCACCTCCATTCAGGACAGGGACCTTCTCTGTCTGGTTTACAGAGGCATTTCCAGTGCTGGCACTGAGTGACTACACTCTTCAGGGAACTTTACGCCTCACATGTGTATGTGACAACCCATTATGGGCATTCTTGATCGGCAATTCATCTTTGTGCATGGTGATTCAGGAGCCCAGGTTCCCTAAGTTTGTGGCCTTGGTGTCCCAGGGGTATCTGAGTTTTAAGTATCCAGCCAACAGATGGGGGAAAGACACAGAATATGGAGAACCCAACCCACTTCCCGAACAGCTTGAGAAGCCCAGCCATTTTTACCATTCACTCCTATTGATGGGAACTAGTCACATGACTGCACCTGGATGCAAATGTATCTGGGAAATGTAGTCCCTGGCCAGGTTCAGGTATTCACTGAAGACAGTTCTACATAATGGAAAGGGAGCACAGATTTTGGAGGAAATTTGCCATTGGTGCCTAATAAATAGTTGTTCAATTCATTAATCAGTGCTGATACTAATGGATGAACACACCGACCACTTGGAGAAGTGGCTTAATAAATGTGATTGGAAGGTTGAGCTGACTCAAGGACCCTCATGATTAGACAGACTGAGGTGCAGATCAGGGAGAGAGTTCCCTGCTGACACTCCCCTGGGCCCTACACTGTGCTCTCTACGTGTCATCTACTTACGGGGCCTCAGAGGCGTCTTGGAGGCCAGCTAGCCAGCCTCTGCCTTTCCCACCCAAAAAGAGGCCCAGGGTGGCGTGGGGATGCGCCCAGGGTCACAGGCAAGTTTGTCAGTGAGGAGTCAGGCCCCAGCCGCCTGACCCCCAGGCCAGTGCCTGGGCCACTCAATAGCTGCTGGGCCCTCATTGTTCAGCTAATTACTGCAAGTCCAGGCCTGCGCCGCGTCTGTGCAGGGACACTGTGTAAACACTTCCTCTGTGGCAGAGCAGGAAATGAAGGGATGACGAGGTCAAGTGACTTCACTCGGCTCCTGCTGCCCTGCCCATCATCCCAGGCCCCTGCCCGTGCCTGCGGGAGGCCCTTCCCAGGGCTCCTGAGTTGGGGCAGGGGAGCAGCCAAGCTGCTCGTGCTCCCTGCTCACCTCCTGCGCCTGGACCTGGGAGCTCCGAGGTTGAGTCCTGTTCTAGGTGCTCTTGGAAAAACTGCTCAACCTCTCTGAGCTTCATTTCTTCGCCTGCCAATTTTCCCCTCATCCAGCTGCGAGGACAGAGCGATACTCTGTGCTGCGACGTGGGCAATGTGCTTGGCAGGCCCTGACAGTGGGCTCTCATCATCGTTTTCCTGCTACTTTTAAGCTCTTTTTAAAAGATTATTCACTGAATTGTATACTTTAAAATGGCTAATTGCATGTTATGTGTATTTTACTCCAATATAAAAAAATCGCGTATTACATGTTTGTATGCACTGTCCACCATCACACACTCACACGCATTCATTCCTCACCATGCTGAATGCACAACACCCCTGCAAAGGGACACCACGTCCCAGCCTGCAGATGGGTAAGCTTTGGGCTGCAGGCAAGCATCCTGTGAGTGGGTGGGCCTAGAGTCGGCCTCAGTTGCACTTCAAAACTGGATGCAAACACTGCCTGCAGGTCCATCTGGGCCCATCAGGGTGTCCCTCTTGTTCATTAGCACTCACTAAGTACCTCTCCAAGGCCTGCCCTATCCCAGTGACCACCCTGGGCCAGCAGCCCTCCCCTTCCCATTGACTTGTGTGCTCAAAGCAACTTCGAGATGAGTTAATCCGGCACCCTATTTAACAGAAGAGTAAACAGACCAGAGAGGTTAAGTGACTTGCCCAAGGTCACACAGCTAATTAGTACCAGACCAGACTCACAGCTGAGGCTTTCTGGCTCCCCAGCCAGGGCGCCTCCTGGACTTAGTGCAAACACCTCTAAGGGAGCTCTGCTCCCAAGACAGAGCCCTGTGACTAGGATGCCACCAGGCAGGCTGGCAGTGATGGCTGCAGCAAGGTCTCAGACTTTAAAGAATGTTAAGGTACCAAGCTCTGTTTCTGAGCTAGTAAAAACCTAAGGCCCATACCACATAGGTCTCTCAAAGTCCTGAAAAGGGAAGAATTGCTTTAAAACTTAGTAGAAAATAAGTTCCCAACTGCCTGTGCATCAAATCAAACTACTTTTCCCTCTTGCATGGACTGTGGGATTTTTTAAAAATATATTTCCCATTAAACTTCAAAAATAAGTTCAAAGAGGAAAAAAGAAATGAGCCCTTCTGAGCATGGCAAGAACTCCAAGCTGTCAGGAATTGGCTGCCCCCTGCTGGTCAAAGATGGCACTGCAATTTTATGGATTTTAGTTCCCAAATTCCTAAAGAAATATCACAGCCCCCTTTTCAGTTCCCAAAATAATTGTGAATTCTACATGGTAAAAGTTGTGCTTTTCACAAATGAGTTGGCATATTACTCATAACTAACAGTCACCCAGAACTCAGAAGCGCACTTACAGTATTGATCTTCGTGTCCATTCCTCCATCCGCCCCCACCACACACCATTATTGGGCACCTACTACCTGCTGAGTGTCACTCCGGGATGAGACGGAGAGACCTGTTGCAATCGGGGCCACAGGCAATAAAGGACATAAACGAACTGACAGGCAAACAAGTTAACAAAAAAGTCAGGCGGCTGTAGAGGCTGGGAAGGCAGGCCACAGAAGCAGGGGAGGGGCAGGCAGCTCTGAGCACAGACCTGGATGTGATGGGTCGTGTGGAGCAGGGGTGCCCCAGCCAGGCGGAGGGCACGGCCCGGGCAACGGCCAGCAGGGCAGGATGTGTTTGACTTGTCAGCGCAAGGGGGGCCAGCCACACAGCCCCTGGACACTTGAGTCACAGCCGTGTCCAAGTAAATGTGTGAGGGAAGCACCCCACCGGCAACGCCTCTGCTCTGCATTGTGGGGCTCCTGAGCACGAGACCAGAGTGGGTGGGGGGTGGGCGAGACGACATACCTCCCACCTCAGGCCAGGAATCCCGGGCCTTCCCGGGAACGGAGGAACCTGGGAAAACACAGCAGGACACCCAGCCTCGCCCATTGTAGTGACGATTGCCACTCGTGTTTGGGAGCACTAACTCCATTCTCAGCCCTTCGTACCGGTTCAGGGGCCTGGGCTTCCCTGTCTCCGAATGCCCACCTGGTGGAGGTGGTCCTTGTGGAAACCTATAGTGGGGAGCACACAGCCTTCTGGAAGTTTCTGGGCACTCAGGGACAAAGGCCAGCCCCTCTGGAGCATGCTGTGCCTGGGCACCCCTGCCTGCCTCCCTCACACTCCTCAGGCAGGGCCGGGTGTGCTGAGCAAAGGCTTTTGCATCCAAGGCCATCACTGCCTCCACTGGTTTCCTCTCAGGAAGGGGCCCTGCCTCCCCCGGCATAGGTCATGATGAAGAATGGAGGACAGCTGACCCTTGGCCTAGGGTCAGAGGGCACAAGTGCACACCCACAGGCAGACAGCATCCATGGGGCTCAGGCCCAGAGGCTGACAGGCCCAAGCTCTTTCAGTACATTAGTCCCTCTTAGGGGCAGGGAGGCATGTCCAGGACCACCCCTGTATCGGGCTGCTTGAAGCTGCTGGGCCTGCAAAGCAGAGAAAGTGTGCCCTCGGCCGCTGCACCAGCATCGCCAGGATCTGAGAGGGACCTGAGGGGAATGCAGAGCTTGGGCCCACCCACACCCATGAGTCAGGCTCTGCCTTAACACACCCACCTCCCCGGGGTCCTGACGCACAGGACAGGTGACACCCGCCTTGAGGCTTGGAAAGGACCACTCTGCCCCTGTCAGGCTGCCACTCACTGCTGGCATCGTCGTGTGAAATGAGTCTTGCTTTCTCTCTCCACCAGCAGCCCCTCCTCATAGGGCATGAAGGGCAACTCCAGGCCAGCGCTGGGTGCCTATCCCAGGACAGCTCCGGGACAGCCCTCTGCTGTACCCACCGAGGTCACAAAACTCAAGTGTCTTCTTCCTGCCCTCCCCATCACCTCGCTGTACCCCTACTTTCTCAGCAGACCTTCAGCTCTCAAAGGGCTACCAGCCCTACCCAACCCCCATGCAGCAGCGAGGCCATAATTAGCTCACACCCATCAGCACTTTCCAACAGGGCCCCCCAGGAGAGGAAAACACTTCTCAAAGCTGACGTGCGAATGTGCCGGGGAGGAAGGGTGCTGGCTGCACAGGGACAGCCCGACTCTACCACCCTGGGCCGAGGGCGGCTCCCAGGAGGGCAGGGAATGGACCGCAGACGCAGCAGGACCGTGGGAACCAGGTGTGGCTGCAGCCCTGGGGCTGGCCAGGGGCGTGTTCGAAGTCCTGCGCTGTATTCAGGGCCCCCGCGGGTGTGGCCTGGGACTCCAGGGCTGAAGAAGGGCCGCTGGCCAGCTGGGACGGGCACCCAGAGGATGGTAGTCAGCCAGCAGCTGAGAGGGCGCAGCTTCCGCTCACTGAGCTATCTATGTGCGTGGACACGTGCCAAGGGGGTTCTCCCCCTCACCCAAATTTTTAAAATTTCATTATGACATTTTTCAAACATAGAGAAAATTAGTGATGAAAACATGGTTTTCCTGACCGATGCAGCTCAGCTGGTTGGGCATTGTCCTGCAGCGCAAAAGGGTGCGGGTTCAGTTCCCCGTCAGGGTGCCTGCCTGGGTTCCCGGGCTTGAACCCCAGCTGGGGGTCATACGAGAGGCAACTGATGGATGTTTCTCTCTCACATCAATGTTTCTGTCCCTTTCTTTCTCCCCCTCATCCTCTCTCTCTCAAAATAAATTTTAAAAAAAATAAATACAAGCAAATCATCATCATTGTCCACAACTTAGATCCAACCATTTTTCTTTGGGCCTAACTTTTTGTGCAGCAAATAGTTGGATGGACGTGGCTGAGCCACTGCAAAGTGCCTTACAGACACGCAGATGCCTTCCCTAAACATCGTCACCGACGTCCCTCAAACCGGCATTCCTCCATGGGACCACATGGCTATCAGCTCACCCGACAAACTTGGCAAAAATTTTCAGCATCCACACCCATACCTGTCCTTCTTGGTAAGAAGAGGCCCCACTGACTCAGCACCCACAGACCCAGGACCAGCACCTGCATGGCCATGGCCAAGTCGGGATAAACTGCCCCAAGGAATACCAGCCGCAGCTGCCAGAAGCCCTCCAGCTGCAGCTCCAATTTGGGCAGAGGCCTGGGCGGGCTGGACAGGCAGGCCTGGAGGTCTCCACTCTAGAGAGTTGGGAGGCCTGGGTGCTAAAGGGGCAGGGGAAAAGCCAGCCAGTAGCAAGCTGGCAATGTCTTGCCTACCCGCTTATTCTTGGCTCGATATCTGAGGGCTCTGTTGGGCACCAGGCTCCCTCCTTGTCCCCATCAGCCAGCTTTAGGTCTTCACCACCGCTCCCTCAAAGACACCCCACCCCTCCAGACCCCATCCACCCCCCACAAGGTGAGCCCTGAGAGAGGGGCTTCACTGCCCCCACTGTTTCTGTGGAGCCTGAGTAGGAGCTCTGAAACCTTTGGAGACTGAGGGAAGGAGAGTACGTGAACAACAGCAATAACAGTAATAGCTCACACTCTCATCTTGCAATGAGCCACGCACCGTATCAAACATTATTATCCCCATTTCACAGGTGAGGAAACTGAGGCCCCGAGAGGGTGTGACTACCCCCCATCCCACAGCTGGTAAGTGATGGAGATGGTGGACACTCCCGAGCTCTGGGCTGGGGTGAGGTGGGGACAGTCCGAGGTGTGTGCTGGGTGGCGAGTACCAGGTGCTAGCTGCAGAGATGCTCCTTCTCCCCCACCTAGGGAGCCAACACCTACAGCTTGAAAGGTGGCAAGTGATCACCCAGCACAGACGATGGTGAGCAGTCTGCTGGGGATGAACTTGAACAGGGAGTGCAAGGGCCTAGGGAATGAGGCTCAGTTCAGGGCACAGGGGCTGACCGGGCCCACCCCTGGGGATCCTGATTTGCATGCAGCTAGGGCAGGACCTACAGAAAAATTAAATGTTTGTGTGTTGGTGGGGTGGTATTTGCTTAACTCTTGCAAGGTAAGGAATTACTGGCTTTGGGAATGGCAGAGATTGGTGTGAGACCTGGGATTCAATTCAAGTGCACTCAGAAAGTTCCGGAGCAAGGCCAGTGGAGGCAGACAAGACTGGGAGGTAGGTGAGGACCAGATCACACCAAGAATGCCATGTCAGAGAACCTGGATGCCACCGGGGGGCATGGGAAGGTCTTTTTCCTACAGTCTCCCGGTGCAGTCAGGGCCCACTCTAAGGACCGGAAGGAGTCGAGATGCCATCACCTCGGGGTGGAGGAGCAAAGGGTGGCAAAGTAGGGTCTCCACCAACAGGAACCTGATACTTGTCTGCAAGCCCAGAAGAAAGCTGAGTCCCTGTCTGGAGTCCCCATGTTTGTTCAATCCCCTAGAATGTGAGCCCCAAGAAAGCGGGTACTGCCCCAGGGTTTGCTGCTGGATCCCCAGCAAGCAGCCCAGTGTCTGCACATAGTAGGTGCTTAATAAGTAAGGGAAGAGTTGTCAAGCTGAACATGGGACAAAGGGTAGGCACCCAGATGGCAAAGAGAGAAACCAGCCCCATGGGGGATTCAAGTTCTAGAAATGTTCCAGCCGCCTCCTCCCACTGCCCTCCCTTCCCCTCCTAGTCCCTACCTTTCTCTCCTCTCCTCTCCTCTCCTCTCCTCTCCTCTCCTCTCCTCTCCTCTCCTCTCCTCTCCTCTTCTCTCTTCTCTCTTCTCTCTTCTCTCTTCTCTCCTCTCTTCTCTCTTCTCTCTCTCTCTCTCTCTCTCTCTCTTTCTCTCTCCCCCCCCTTTACTCTTTTCCTGTTCTCTGTCCCTTCTTCTCCTCTCAGCCTCTCCAAGGAGCTGAGGCAGCCCACAGCCAGGTCACCGTCCCAGGACACACGGCAGTTTGCAAGCTCACAAGAAAGGGGAGATTGAGGGGCAGCCTGCGAAGAGCATTGACAAGGAAGGAATGACAGAGGTGCAGCAGGAAGAAGTGGGGAGACTGATACTCGTGCACCTCGGCAGATGGGGAACAGAGAGAGGAGAAATTGGTCCAAGTCACCAGCAAAGTGATGCAAAGCGTGACCCAGCTCAGAGTGGCCCTGCAGTGAGTGGACACCAGCCCCCCTGCCAACCCTAAGGCCCCGTTGCAGTGATCCACCTACAAACAGGGTGCTCCACCAGATGACATCCCGCCAGGTGTTGGGGTGAGCTTCCCCCAGCACCTCTGCTTCTGCTTATATAGGTGCCTGGCTGGGATTCTCTTCTGAGAATGATGCGTGAGCTACTGGAACCGCTTGGTACAATCCTCCGGGGCAGTCCTGAGCCACGGGGTCACTAGTGGGGCTACAAAACCGGGCTCTGCAGTGTGACCCACCCTAAGAGTCCCCAGTGGGACCAGGCCAGGACTCTGCTTGAAGCCACCACTGGCTGGCATCTTCTTTGTCCTTCTCCTGCCTTCCTCACTGTCTCCTGGTTTCTGCTGGAGCGTTTTCAATCATCTACTCACACACCCTGCTGCAGCTCTGTGTCCCGGGAACCCAGTCTACCATAACCCGCTGACTACTTCCCCAGTTGACCATTTGCGAAATCCTACAAAATCAGTGCGGCTGCTTTCCCAGGAGAAAGAATTACATTTACATAAATTTGCAAACAGTTCTGGATCCCCCATAGTCAGCCTCCCCTTTGACCCCTAGCACCCCAGGTACCACTGTAGTGTGCGTGTCAGGTGGAGGGCAACCAGCAGCTCCTGGGCCTGCGTTTGGGCCTCAGCCACCCACCTGCAGGCTGAGCCACTGCGGGCAATTTCTGCCCTCCCTCAGCTCAGCCTCATCGCCGCAGAATGGGCGTAATGACAACGACACCGTGCTCACAGGGTCCTCCTGGGGACTGGTTGTCCCCCACAGAAATGCTCCACAGAAAGTGCCCAGGACAGAGCCCAGCACAGAGTAAGCATGGTATCAGCGCTGACCCAAATTACTGTGATTATTTTACTGGCGGCTATTTCGAGTCCTTACTGATTCGCTTGTTATTACAGTAATTAAAAATGCCAAGGCACTTAGAGGCCATTTAGAAAGGTTCGTTTCATTTCCAGGGTACAAATATGGAAACTGAGAAGTACTAGCTACTTTACTTTTTACTTTTTTTTTTCTTTTACGTATAATCACGATTAACGCTGTGGACAAGCCTGAGAAGGACATTACCAGGCGAGGCAGGCAGGTGCAGACAGCAGGGACAGGTAGCCCGCCCAGGTCGCACACTAGCCACAGTGGAGCAGGACACCTTGGGACCGACCCATGGCTCCCGTCCTTCGAAAGCTTGGGACGTGCCCTTGCAGAATGTCCTTGGAGATTCCCAGGTGCCACACACAGTGTTGCTGCTTTTCTGGAAAGAGATCTTGAGGACAGGAAACCTGGATCTGTGGTCTGAACTCCCACGCCTTCTGCTGTTCGTCAGCCCGGGCAAACAGCTGCTAAAATATCCCTTCCGCCTTGTGGGTTCCCATGCAAATGGCTCTCAGAGCTGGGGAAAGTGCAATGCTTTCAATAGTTCACAACCTTCACCTTTTCCTCTCCTTTCCAATTCAGGAACTGAGTTGAGTTCCTTTCTCCCCAGTGCTGGGAGGAGAGGAAACAGTTTCTGCCCACCACAGCCTGCACAGGCAGAGACTTGGGTGGGCTGCTGGTTTCCTGCCTGCCCTTTGCCCCCTGAAACACCCGGCCCATCCTCCACTAACAAATGGACCGTCTTCTGCCACACGTTCTCACTGCACCTGCCAGGCAGCCCACCTGGATTTCACCCACTCAGCAGAAAGGCACAAATGAGGGCGGCCAGGGGTCTTTCTCCTTTGAAACAAAAGAAATAGCTTCGCTCACTAATGACAGCCATCTGTCCCTCCCCACGGGGAGACCAGTTACACTGGGGTCTCCTGTGTTCACAGGTCACGAGTAGGACAGTTGTTACACGACCACCCTGCAGCACCGTGAGTGCCTGCTCAGTGGAGAAACACCTAGAACAAAACGAAGGATGTCGTGCTTACATCCATAAAATGAGAGCCACAGCCAGCTAGTGTGAAGGACTCGCTGGGCAGGGCACGGTGACACGTGCACGTGTTCTTCTTCCCTGTCACCCCCGGGCTGGGTCCTGGGCTGCTCCACGCCTCGCCCATGCTGGAGGCACCAAGAGGCTGCCACCCTAGGGTGGGCAGCTCATCCCCCTCCAGGGCTAGAAAGTTCTTCCACCGCATGGGATGGAACTGGCCGCCCTGCCCCTTCTTCCGCCAGGCCTTGGGAGCCCGCCCCACAGAACAAGCCCAGGGATGACTCGTGAGACACCAAAATATGAAAGTCCTTCCTCCCTTTCCCTCCTTCTACCCGTCTCTGGGCTTCGTCTCCACCCTGACCGCCTCTCCCTGGTCCATGGAAGCCAACACTGCCTGAGGGCGTCCTTCCCGCAGAGGGCTTTGTGGCTGTCCCCTCAGTCTTCACTTCACGACAATGCCGCCGCCGGGCCACCATTGTCATCCTTGGTACACAGGCGAGCACACCTGAGAGTCAGAGAGGTGAGGCCGTGCGCCCACAGGTGCGCAGCCAGAGTCTGAAGACCAGCCTCAACCCTCAGCTACTACCTGGATGTCCTTTCACAGCCCAGAAGCATTTCGGTGAGCCAGGAAGACAGGGGAGTCTTTCAGGGCACCTGTTAGAGGGCTATAAGCCCAGGAAGGGGGGGGGGTGCTTCGGAAGCTGACGAGGGACATTCCCCACGGCACGCACGGGTCTGCACCAGCTCAGATGCGCCTGGGAAGCTGCCCTGCTCCCTGCCCGGGGCTGGGGAAGGTGCGAGGGGGCTGGGAGTCAGGGCGAAGGGGAGAGATCCTTTTCACTCTCCGTTCTTCTTCAGTGTTTGAAGTTAGCTTTACCTGTATAATTATATTACCTCTTTGAAATATTTTTAAATGAAAAAATTAAGTAATATGAAACCCTGAAGGGCAGAAACATGCAATAGTCGCCCATGCCCCCAAGGGAGACAGAGGGGGGGTTAATATCTGTTTGAAAAGAGAGGAGTGGGTGGGAAAGGGCAGAGGAGAAGAAAGACAATAGTCCAAGACAACCTCTTAGGAACATTTATCCAAATTTGTGTTTCATCCCGATTTTCTCACCCACCAGGCATCGCGCACTGGGCCATCATGGTTCAGGGAGGGCCCTGGAATGCGCTGGAAAAGGACCTGAGTTACAGTCCGTTTGCTTTTTTCCTGCGCAATCCAGCCCTCAGAAATACAGTGGACGTGCCCCTGACAAAATTGCTACCTTTCCTGCTGATTGCAGCAACTGTCTCGCAGACACCCACTGGAAAACATGGGGAGGTGTCTAATTTGAGCTGTGCTCTGGCCCTTGGCCACCAGGTACGTCCCCCAGCCTGGCCCCAGGCGGGGCCCCCGGGCAAGGCCCCAGCTAACGCAGCACCAGCAACCTGACCCACGGTGCTGGCTCAGGGGGCACGGCTCCCAGCCTGGCCCGCCGCCTGGCCCTGCCAGGCAGAAGGGCCTCCCACCTGCAGGCCTCCCTGAGTGCCTGGGGGAGAGACATGCTTCCGGCAGCTCAGCTATTTCTCCCTGCAGGTGCCAGGTCCTCCCCAGCGCCTCCACCCACTGGCCTGTGAGAAGAGCAGGGGCTGCAGGTTTTCATCGTGCATGTCTCTGATAAGACTGAGCAGGCGAGGAAACACCCAGAGGTGGGAGCCAGCAGGAAAATGGCTGGCTGGCTCTTGGGATTTGTCCCCAGGGCCATTGGACGAGCTGCTGAAGGAAATCCAGATCTGACCACGACCTGGTTCTGGGCAGGCCTAACAGTGCCCACGTCAGCCGAGGGAGCCGTTAGCCGAACAGAAAGGCATGAGTCTCAGAGGTCTGGCTCAAATGGGTTATGGTGGCAGGTAGCGGGAAGCAGCGTGACTGTCCCACAGGCAGAGCCGGGTGTCGTGAGTGAAGCCACAGGACGCAATGCTTCCACAGCCATTGAAAACCAGCAGGTACACACATGCTTTTGTGGGTGTGGACTGTGTTCTCCAGACGCAGTGTAATGGCGAAAGGCAATTACAGAATAGTGAAAAAATTACATGACTCTGATTTTGCAAAACACAACACACACACGAATCCATGCGAAGAAAATATCGGCGATGCCACTGTGGCCACACAGCTGTGGCCGCGCTCCACAGTGGGCACGGGGCTCTTTCCCCCAGCCGGCCTGTGGGCAGTGCTTCTTTTGTTCCATCTGTTAACGTGCGTACTCTAACGTTTTGTGAAATGACAACTGTTCTCAAATTTTCTTTCTGGGGGTATAATTTCCAGACAATAAAATGCACTCCTTGCAAGTGTACGTGACAAGTGTGTTGACAGGTTTTGACAGGTTTACGCCACCACAGAGAAGATCTGCCCCAAACCTTCCCGGAGCATCTTCCAGGCTGTCCCGGCCCCTCCCCAGCCCCAGCTCCAAACTACTTTTGATCTGTTTTCTATCACTAATTAGATTGGCCTGTGCTCAAGTTTTATGTAAGCAGGCGCTTGTCCTCTGCTGTGGCTGCCTTCTTTCCCTCAGTGTAGTGTTTCTGGGATTCACCATGTTCCAAGCATTGACGGTGTTCCCCGTTCACAGCTGCGTAGGTTCCACTGTGTAGACACGCCGCGAACAGTTCATCCGTCACCCTTGATGGCGTGTGGGCTGCTTCGGTTTGGGGTTGCAATGACAAGTTGTCATGAGCATTCATGTTCAAATCTTCCTGTGGACATATGCTCCCATTTCCCTTGGAATCACTGGGTCATAGGGCACATGTAGGTTTAGTTCTATAAGTGACTGTGGAACTGCTTCACAGAGTGATGATATGATTATACGGTCCCACCAGCAACGGAAGTTCCAGCTGCCTCAGTCCTCGCCAATGGGTGGGATTGTCAGGCTTCTAAGTTGAACCATTCAAATGGCTGTGTATCTCCCCATCTGAATTTGCATTTTCCTGCTAACTAGTGTGGTCGAACATCTTTAAAAATATTGGTCACTCATATATCTTTTTGTGTGAAGTGTCTTCTGTTTTGCCCATTTTTCCCTGAGGTTGCTGGCTTATTATTGAGTGTAACCAGTTTTGGGGTTTTCTTTTTAAATATACTGGATACAAGCCCTTCATCAGACATACATGTTGTAAATAGTTCTCCCAGTCAGAAACTGGAATGGGCTTTCCCATTTTCTTTTCTTTATGTTTGAAATATTTTATTTATTTATTTCTAGAGAAAGGGGAAGGGAGGGAGAAGCAGAGGGAGAGAAACACTGATGTGCAAAAGAAACATTGGTCAGTTTCCTCTCATGTACCCCCAACCAGGTACCTGGCCAGCAGCCCAGGCATGTGCCCCGACCAGGAATCGAACCAGTGACCTTTCGGTTTGTGGGACATTGCTCAACCTACTGAGCCACACCAGCCAGGGCTTCCATTTTCTTAATGACATCTTTTGGAGAACTTAAGTTTAAATTTTAGATTAAGTTCAATTATCAATGTTTTCCTTATATGGTTTATGCTATTTGTGTTTTAATGAAGAAATCTTTGACTATCTTAAGGTTATAAAAATTTCCTCCTATTTTTCTTCTTGAAGTTTTATAGTTTAGAGTGAGCCAGGGCTGTCCAACCTTTTGGCGTCTCTGAGCTGTGCTGGAAGGAGAGGGGTTGTCTTGGGCCACTCATTAAATACACAAACACTAAAGAAAACTGATGAGCAAAAAAAAGGTTTTAAGTAAATTTACGATTTTGTATTGGGCCACATTCATAGCCATCCTGGGCTGCATGCAGCCCTCGGGCCACGGATTGGACACCCCTGGGACTTTTCTATTTAGGTTTATGATCAACTTTGATTTAATTTTATAAATGGTGTGAGATAATGTTCCAGGTGTGTTTTTGTCCATAATCAGGGGTCACAACCCTCTTGCGGTCCCGTGTTGCTTTACCCAGCCCTCAGTTGTCACCATTAATTCCCAGGTTCCCCGTGGTGCAGACACACCTCGGCACAAGCGGCGCTCCGATGCTGATCTGCGGGACCTCTCCCAGAGGAGAATCTGGTCAATTCCACCGCCAGGGTATTCGGAGGTGGAGAGACACCTGAGGCCTGGAGCCCCTTCCGACAGAACAGCCCTGCACGCTCCGCAGCCCCGCAGGGCCCGGTGACTCTGCAGGCCGTGGTCACAGAGGTCCCGTAAGCACAGCTTGGCCACAGGAGCCTCAGACCTCTGCTTGTCATCAGGTTCCCTTAATCCCCAGGAAACATTACAATCCGTGGCATCCTCAGCAGGACTGAGGACATAAAGTGTGATTTATTGCTGCTGAAGCATGTCCTTTTGTATTTCCAAACTGCCTTGGGGAGCAATTCCTCACGATGTCAGCAGCTGGCTCAGGAGAGGAAGAAAGGGGGGAGAGTGAGGAAGAGGGAACTGGGACTGCGTATGTGCGCCCCTGCCCCAGGGACCTGCCCCCGGGACCCCTTGTGGACCACCTCAGGCCAGGAAGACGGCTGGCCCCCAAGTCCTGGGGAGGAGACTCCGAGGACCCTGGAGTGACCCAGCCCCCTGGGCCCCGGGAGGAGGCCCGGGTCCTCCATACTTCCTGCCCTCCCTGGTCCAGCTGCCCCAGTTTTATTAGAACCAGTTGCAGACGAGTTTTCTAGAAACAACGGAGCTGATCTCATCGGCCTCTCCCTGAGCAGAGAAACACACAGGAGCAAAGCTGAGGCTGGTGAGCCTTTCCCTTGGGGTCCCCGGTGGCTGCTGGCATTGTGCAGGAGGGCAGCCTCTCTGGCCATCTCACCGCGAGGAAGCTTCGGGCTTCACGTTTCCCGGATGTTCCCGCCTGGGTCCCAGGCCAAACCTAGCACTAATTAGTCGACCGATATTTCCTAAGCTCCCTAATGTCCCAGGCCCTGGTAACCTGTGTTGACACTAAAAAGGACACGGTCCCTGCCCTGGGGAAGCTCCTGGCCAGGCAGGGAGGCGGACTTCTCTCCACCTAACCACTGCAGAGCAGCAGTAGGAACTCTCAGCCACGTCACCAGAGAGCTGGCATCTCAGGCCTGAGGAGGGAGGGACCCTAATGCCGAAGGGGATCCAATGGGGCTTCACTGAGGAGACGCGGAGTTTGATGCACTTAGCACAGGGCTCCTCAGCCTCAGCACGGCTGGCATTTGGGGTCAGATACTCCTTGTTCGGGGGCTGCCCTGTGCGCTGTAGGATGTTGAGCAGCATCCCTGGCTTTGACCGGTAACACACACACCGCCAATATTTGACAGCCGGGAATGTCTTCAGATATTGCCATAGGTCCCCAGGAGCAAAATTACCTTGAGCTGGGACCCCTGGCACAGGGAAGCAAGCAGGACTCTTTCTAAGCAGGGAATAAAGAAAAGGGCATTGCAGGCGGAAGAAACAACCTAAACTCCAGCATGTTCAAGGTGAGGCTGAAATCAAGCTGCAGGGTAGGGGCAACGGCAAAATGTGAAAGCGGAAAGGGGAGCTGGGGCATCTCGTTAGGAAGTTTGGACTCCCTCTCACAAGAAGTGGGGAGCCACAGAAGGTTATGAAGCAAGGGAGCAACCTGATAAGGGTTACTGTCTTAAACAACCCCCCTGTTAGTGACGCAGAGGCAGGGAAGCTGTTAGGAGGTTACAGTGATGGTCCCAGCATGAGAAGACAGGCACAGACACAGAGAGGAATGTCACTGTATAGGGATGCCACCAACTAGGAATGTCACCAGGAAAGATCTGTGAAGTGCTACAGGAATTTGGAGGAAGAATACGCTGAAACAATGGTTGGGAGAAGTCCCGGCAGATGGAAGCTTTGTGTAAGCCTAGAAGGGGGTGGCCAGGTGGGAGAGGGTATTCCTTGCCATTGGAGAGGCGCATAATCCATGAAGCCAGGCTGCAGATCGGCCTGGCTGAAGTGAGGGCATCACCTGCAAGATGCCGAGCTAAAGGACCTGAGCCGGGTCCTGGAGACACGTGCTCAGAGGGACCGGCTCACACAGTGGTTCGGGAAGGCATGTAGGAGGATGGTGCGCTAGAAGAACCCTGTGTGCGCGCGCAAATGCGCATCCAACCACCATGCTGCCACTGGGGGTGAGCGGAGCCCAAAATGAAGCCCCTCAACCCCCAGTTCCTACAGCTGCCTGGCCCCAGAGGACTCTGCATGGGCACAGAGCATGGTCCAAGGGCCACCCTGCCCGAGCGCCTCCCCATCAGCCAGGACAAGCCTGACAGTCTTCGCAGGTGTGAATCCTAAAAAGCAGGTGGAAATCCCAAAAAGAGAACTCTGATTTCATGTGGCCAAAAATGGGAATGGGAGTGAATCCGGGTGATGCAGAGGGCAGAGTCCGAGAGCGTTTCTTCTGCAGCCCCCGCCCACCGCCCCACTGTGCATGCCCTGTCGCTGGCTTCTTGGCTCGGAGGTCTGGGAGTTCCCGTGGCCACGCCCAAGAACGGGCTAGGACGTCTTCATCACGGCACACTCCACACGCCTGGCTCTATGCCCCGAGCTGATGCTCTAAGAATATGCAAGGGGCTGGGCTGCTGCTTTGCCCACTCCACAGGGACTGGAACCATCCCAGAAACACACCTTAAAAAGACTGGCGTCTCCTGCGAAGCTATGTGAAGTGTCAGCACCTTTTTATCCGAAGAGAAAACTCTGCGCCTTTTTATCTGACCCTCGGAGACTCAGCAGGGCCTGAGAGTTTTGAGAAACGCGCCCACACACAAGGTAGGAGAGAAGCACGGGCCATCAGTGCGGATTAGCTGGTGGGAGAAAGCGCTCCCTCCCTGAGGAAGGGGCAGTGCGCACCTCGGATGCCTCGTGTTCTGGCCCAGGGACTGGCCTTCTCACCAGCGAGTATTTGTTGATTGGGCTTTCGCTGCTCTTTCCTCTCCTAAGTCTGACTGCTCTGAGGGATAATGTTGAATGACGACAGGAGCGCAGCAGGAAACACTCGGGGGCGGTTCCTGTGGCCAGGCTCTGAGCCAGGCTGGAGGGGCTGATCAGCCCAGCCTCACAGCCATGCCACGTTGTGGTTTCACTGCACCAACAGGCCGCGGGAGGGTATGGAATTCGGGACTGCAGGCCCCGTCCTTCACCCCGTACTCTGCTGCTTCCCTGGAGCTCATGGAGGGAGGGGAGTCCCCAATACCCGGTCTGGCACACAGAGCAGGTTTCATCAGCATCACACCCCTGCCCCCTAGGTGCGGCCTGTGCACTTGGAAGTATGGGGGCATCTGATGCTCTGCTTATCCCCATTTTACAGACAAGGAGAGGTCAGATGTCTTGTCCAAAGTCACATGACTGATAAGCGGCAAAGCTGGGAGTGATGTCCTTCACTAGGAAACCACACAGTCACACAAGTCACTTGTACTCAGCAAATACTGGCTGCAGGACTCAGCGGTGAGGCCCACGCAGGGAGCGGGAGGACCATGGTGCCTGCCTGAGGTGAGTATCACCAACACCATCATCACCATCACCATCATCATCACCATCACCGTCACCATCATTAGCATTGCCAGGGCCGGGGTGACATTTTTCTCTAGGCCGACTGAGAACAAGACAGGGACTGCAGCCAGCCCCCCGATGCCCAGGCCATCAGTCACTGCTGCACCCCGAGCCATTGGCTTGCCCATCACGGTCCACCTGAGCATGAACACCCTGCCCTCTGGGGACCTGAGACCGCCACCTTTGCCCCCAGGGTCTCAGGCATTGTCCCACACAGAGCCTGGGCCAGGTGTCTGCCCCCACCTCCTGCCGGAATACCCGAGACTCAAGGTGACCCAAAGACCAAGAGTGTGGGCTGGGGAGGCAGACGGGCCTCCCCTGCACAAGGCTGCCGGGCAGCTCTCCTAGCCTCGTCTTCCTCGTCAGGACAGTGGGGGCGAGAGCAGGCCTCTCTCCTGGGGCCTTGTTTCCTCTTCCCAACAGAGGGGCCTATGTTCAGCTCGAGGTCTGACAAGCCCACAGGCATGGGCTCTGGCAGCCAGGCTCATGCAGAACGAAGGGCCCTTCCATCAGAGCCAGCCCACCTGGCCAGGGGGTGCCTGGGGCAGCGCCCCAAGGGGTGACTGCCATGGACCCAGGGGTCATTGCCATTGCCCAGTGGTCACTGGCAACAGCCCATAGATTTGGAAGACTCATCTTCACTGTTGGCAATGTTGATGCTGCTATCTTTTCTGTTGCTGAGCAGCAGCCATCCTCAGAATGTGCCACAGGTGGCTTACCTCTTCACTGTGGGTAGCCACGTGGGCTGGGTCCAGCATGGGGCTGTTATCAGTGAAGCCACCATGGACATTTCTGTGCAAGTCTTTGGGTGACCTATGCACTCATTTTCCTCGGGCATCTCTGGGAGGGGAATCACTGAGTCGGTGTCATGTGTCCTTGCAGCATCTTAGACCCCACGGGCCGCGTGTGGTCGTCCAGCTGCCCCGCCTCAGCTTCAGCCCTCACTGCTCAGGCAGTGCCAGCTGTGGCTCTGCAATTTTGACTCCTACTTATCTGGTGAGTAATGATGCTGTGTGATATTTTATATGCTTCTGGACCTCCTGTATCTTTTATAGAAGTGTCCATTCTAAGCCTTTGATGAGTTTTTAACCTGCTGGGTTATTTTCCTTATTCCTACTGATGCGTGGGAGTTCGTGGCATATTCTGAATACGCCTCCTTTACCAGGTACATGTCATTTGGATATTTTCTCCCAGGCTGCAGCTTGCCTTTTCAGTTTCTTACTGGCGTCCTTTGATGAACAGACGTTTTATGTTTTGATGACGTCTGTTGTACCGTTTGTCTCTATGGCAGTGTCACCTGGGTCCTGTTTCAGAGGCTTTTGCCTGCTCCGAGGTCCTTGGCTCACCATAAAATATGCATTCGCCTGTGCTCCATTCCTTCAGCCCCTGCAAACCCCACACAGCCAGGAGGTCTCTCTCTCATTGCGGTGCCCAGCCCTGGCCCAGTGTGGGCGTTCCCCAGATGTGCAGCTGACAGAGTCACTGGGTTTGCCCCTCAAAGCCCAAGCTGCTCCTCGCGGTCTCCTGCCTCGCCGCCCAGATAAGAAAAGGCGCAGCCCTTTGATGAGGCTCCCCAGTTCTGAAGACAGGACGGCGGAGAGGACTTGCAGCTGCCCGGTGATAACTGCCCCTGACAGCTTCCCCAGGGAGCACGTCTCGACTCGAGTCACCGCCCAGCCTGGTCCAGACACCAGGGCATCCCTGGGAGCTCAGATCTCCCCCGGAGGGAAGATCAAAGACCCAGCGCCACTTAAGAGACAGGAATTTGGGCTGTGGAGATAATTGGGTCATGGGGTGAGTGAGCGGAGATAACTGGGGAGATTATGGGGTCGCTTGAAACCCTAATTCCCTGAACATGTGAGGCTCTGCCAGACCCTCGCACCCTGGCGTTCTGGCTGAGCTAGGAGCCCTGGTTTAGAGGATTCAAAGCGACCAAAGTCGCCAGGTGTCCAAAAACCTAAAAGGAGATCACAGAGAATTTGGAAATCCCATGTTGGAGGTGGGAGCCCATGTGAGCCCAGTGACTCTGGAAAACCACCAGACAGAGCCCACTGAATCTAAGTGCACGTGTCACTGCCGTGTGCAGCGGGTCTCTCCTGGTGGAGACCCCGCAGAAGGGCACCCATGCCTCCACCAAAGCACATTCTGGAATGTTCGTAGCAATACTAATAGCCCTGAACTGGAAACCACCCCAGCTCCCATCCACAGGGTTGGTACATAAATCGGAGTGTATCCATGCAACGGAAAACTCTAGAGCAAGAAAAATGACATTCCCTTGCAACACGCAACCCAGATGAACCTCACAAACACAGCGCCGGGAGAAGGAAGCCAGACAAAGGAAAGGAAATACTCCGTGATTCTACTGTATGAACTTCAAAATCAAATAGCCTAACCTGTGCTGTCGGGAGAGGGGTTGCCCCTGGGGTGGGGGGAGTAGGAGGGGGCACGAGGGGGTTTCAGGGATGGGGTCAAGTTCTGCGTCTTGACCGGAGCTGGCAGCGGGACTGTGTGCAGTCTGTGAAAGGCTGCGGGCCTCCCTCCGCTCTGTCGTCTTCTGCCTGTGGCACCACAGTGCAGGCAGGGTTTCTTTTTAGAAGGGAGAATACCTGGCAGCAAAGAAACCCGAGCTTGCACCTGGAATCTATCCCTGGGCCTTCTGCCCCTCACCTTCTTGGCTGTAAAACGGGAGGGATACCCCCTGCCCCTCAGCACATGATCGGGATGCTGAGAAGAGAAACTGGCCTGCATGTGTTTGAACGACCCGAGGAAACCCCATCGGAAGCCTTAGGAAGCCAGTACCCGCCGAAAGGAATAAATTTAAAAGAAACGTTACATTATTTGACAGGGCGCCCCAGTTTTATTCAAGGACTAAGAAATGAGGATTAAAACGAGCTCAACAGAACAAAGCTTGTGGAGCGTGGAACAGACTCCCCTTTCAACCCAAAGACAGGCTATTTATTTGAACAAGAACTTGCACACATCTCTTTTTATCCCCTTTGGAGCATATTTTATGTCACCGAGAATTTCATGGCTATTAAAAGCTGCAAAGGAAAAAAATCCTTTCAAAACTGACTGTTTGTAGCAAAAGGCAGGCAGGTTTTCAATGCAACGAGGATGGCAAGGGTTCAGAAGGGCCTTTTAGAGTTGATGGCCCACCAAATTGACGGAAACTGCTCACACACCCTGACCCGGACCCAGCACAGCCACGTCTGGGCCCCTCCCCGACCAGAAGGGGGCTGTGTGCTCACGAAAGACACGCACTGGAACGCTTGCAGCTGCCCTACCCAAACGTCTGTCGGTGGTGAGTGAATCGGGACGCAGTCTCACCGTGGAATGCTCTACAGCAACGAACATGGAAACACAGCCACAACCACAGTTACGATCGAAAGAAGCTGGACGCAAACACACACATACTATGTGACTCCGTGGCCGGGAAGCCCCAGATGGAACAAAACCACCGAGTGGTGATGGGGGCCAGCACACTGGCTCCTGAAAAGGGGTGGTCGTGGGAAGGGGGCACTGTGGGGACTTTGGGGGTGGGATCGAGTTCCATCCCTCAGCCTGGGAGCTGGTATGACGAGTGTGCATGTAGTGGTAGCCACCTGGTGCTGCACGTACGACATGGCACTTTTCTGCGTGGGCTCTTTGTTTCAGTACAAAGTCAGCACCTACCACCCGGGGTGAGTTTAAAGCACACTTCAAAATGTGGCCTGGACAAACCTTGCATGAAGAGTCGGAAGATCTGCCTGGACCGGAACCTAAAGAACCCATTGGAAGGCGAAGGCTGATGTGGCCAGGCTCACACCAGACAACACACACGGAACCCCAGCAACAGGGTCTTCCTCTCACACTAGCCCCAGCCCCAGCCCGGGGCCACACGCCCAGCCGGTCCACAAGGGATGGCTGGAGAAGGAACGCTTCTAGGCTGAGGTCTGTGTAGAACCACCTTCTGGTCGTGAGAGAGGAGGCTGGCTTTGCAGCAGGCCATGGAGGCGCAGCGCCTGGAGCCAGGAGCAGTTGTCCCAACTGTCCTGGTGAGCGCTGAGGACAGGAGGGAGGCTGAGCCCGCTTTGCAGTGCACACAGACCCAGTTGCACATCAAATGCTAGTCGAGGTGCTGCTGGGAAGAGATTCTGCAGGTGTGACTTAGTCTGTGTCGGTTAGTACAGGGGAGGCATTATACTGGGTGGGCCTGGCCTAATCAGTAGCAAGGTCTTTATAAAAAGATGTAGATCTTCCCTGAAAGAGAGACTCCAATCACAGGGTCTTCAGTTTTCTCTTTTGTATCTCTAGATCCTCCTTCCCTCGTGTCTGGTGCCTGGGGACAACAAGCTTCACCCACCCACGGGCCCCCACTGGCTTGTCGTCTCCCTTCCTGACTGCCTGCGCTTCCCACTCCGGACATGCTCAGCCCCCACAACAGTGCGAGCCAGCACCTTGTGCTGCGTCTGTCTCTCTGCCCATCCTTCTGTGTATGGTGACCTCTGTTTCTGCATCTACATGGGCTGGCCAAAAAGTCCGTTCAATTTTTTCTGTAAAATAAAAGACACAGTGTTCATTTTCACCAATAACTATTGGTTTGGATATTTTGAGTATGTCGGCTCTCTCCCACGTGGTATAACATTGATTTTTCTCAATTAAGGTCTCGATTTGATCGCTATCAACTTCAGTTAGTTTACCCGGCCCCGGGGCATCGCCCAGCAAGAAATCTCCAGCACAAAACCTCACAAACCACTTCTGACACGTTCGATCAGTCTCAGTGCCTTCTCCACACACTGCACAAGTCTTTTTTTTTTTTTTGCATTTCAGTTGTATACCAGAAATGTTGCACATTTTCTTCCATCTTCAATATTAAAATGGCACAAAAATGCACAAAATTTTGATGTTTTTTTTAAATGCACGCGATATGGCAGCTGTCATGATACAGTCTAACAAAATTGTTTCAAAAGAAGTTAAACCACTAAGTGCTACTAGAGCCATCGTACAGAAAAAAAAATTTATTTGGCCAACTCAATATATCTGTGCCCACAGGAACACTTACTCACATCTGTACCATCTCCCTTTGCTTCTGCTTCCCCGGCGGAGCCCTGGACCCACGCCCCTGTCCCCCACCTGAGGGGCACTGGTGAGGTGCCCATACTCCCCTCCACACACACTGACTAGGCAGAATCCCAGGCAGGCCGTTTCACCTGTGTGTCTCAGCAGCCTCACCGGTCAAGTGGCAATAATAACAAAGCACCCGCCTCAGAGAGTTACTGTGAGAATTGAATTAGTAAGCATATTTAAAGAAGAATGCCTGCCCAGAAAAAGTACTTTATAAGTATTGGCTATTATTTACTACAACATGTGACAAAAAGATAGTCTATTCCCCCTCCATGTCAGAGTGGGGGCTGAGCCCCATCCGTCTTCCCCAGATCTAGGTCACTCCTGGTAGTGAAAGCACTGCTTTTACTGGATCTGATGCCACCTATGTCTTTCGTTTACTTCACATATTTTTCATCAACTTTTTGTAACTTCCCTTGTATTTAGAAGGGAAACTGCAGAGCGGCAAGACAAAAGGGAACCAGCCTCACTTTCTGGCACCGAGAGGGGGCCGTGCAGACCAACGCTGCCCCACATCCTCAAGCACAATCTCAAAACCCCAAAGTGCTGAGGAGAACACAGTGTGGGGTGTTTTTTTATTTCTTTTGTTTGCTAAATGTGGTGCATTCTCATTCAGTGGCAAACCTGGCCTGATCAGACTTGAGTCTACACTGCCCATTTATTCCGTCGAGCATGAAAATCATGTTTCACTGAAGAAACAGAAAAAGAATGGACTCCATTAATGATATCAAATAAATCACCATATAAGCACCATATCACCTTTCTAAAACCCAAAAGAAATAAGGATTTCCAAGTATATCTGGCTCAAAATGTTGGCGAAGGTGCCGAGAAAACATTTGTCGTCTAGATGAAGTCACGAGGGAACTGATAAACACACATGCACCCCACCCCCAAAGGAAGCGAGGAGGCAGCCTTGTGCTCCTGTGAGTCTCCAGATTCTGACGTCGGCTGGCCCCGCGTGAGCCAGCCCTGTCCCGTGGCTGGCAGGTGATGCTGGCGGTCATCTAAGAGCTCAGTGGGACTGTGGGGGGAGCACCCAACTCGGCTTCTCCAACATGGTGACTGTTACGTGGCGAGTCGGACTTCTCATGTGGCAGCTGACTGTCCCCAGATGGAGCATCCTGATAGAGTCAGGTGGAAGCTCCTTTCCTTCCGATGCAGCCTTAGACATCATGCTGCCTCGTGTCTGCTAACTCTCTGGGTCCAATGGTCACAAGAGGTGGAGACAGAGATCACACTCAACCATGAGAGGAGAATCAAACAACGCAGCCAGCATGTTCTGAACGGGCCCTGGTTTATGAGCTTTAATGTTGGTTGAATTTGTACAAGCATGTACTTTCTTCTAATTAAAAAGGAAGACATTTGCATATCTGTTTTTTCTGCAGCATGAGCTACGGAGTCCAAAGGTCCCAACTCTGTCGTCAATGAGGATGTGAGGCCAGGTGAGTCATGGGCCTGCAGAATGACCTTACCAGCCGCGACACATGTGCCACATTATCTGACCCCTTTCCCTCCACTTCTACAGCTCCCTCAGGTCTCTGTCCGTTTATAGCTATGCCTGTACTGGAGGCCGGAGTGCTGACGGCAGGGAGAGACCCCCCACGGAGCCCCCTAACATGCTGTGCTGGAATGGTGACCCTTTGGGAATCTCCCTCTGGCCCTGTCCAGTCCCCTTCCTTCCCCACCCCATCCCACCCCACCCCCAGCTCCCTCCAGACTCCTGTGCGCTGGGAAGTCCAGAAGCCTCCAGCATCCTCCATCCTTCCTTCTTGTGCCAAACAAGGGCCCGGAGGGAGAGAAGCGCCTCAAGGCCGAGGGAAGATGGTCATCCTGGCGTTCGGAGGCCAGCCATCCCTCTGAGACTCCATAAGGACAATGCTCAGCAAAACAGCTTAGGAGTTCTAGGTGGTTTCCATGCTCGGAACTTATAACCTTATTTTATTTTTTTTCCCATGCAGAGAAAACGCCTTGGCTTCCAGCCAGCCTCTGACCAGCAGCTTCTAATTACCCATGTGGAAAGAAAAAAGCGGGCTGGAGACAAGGGGGGTGGGGGTGCTGTGTGATGGGGAGCAGGGGCAGGAAGCCCAGAAACTTTTCTCCCCCCCAGGCCCGGAAGATGCTATTGCTGCAGGTGGGGCGGGGCCTGTGTGGAGAGGCCTGCACCTGTTCACGAAGGCCACGCCCCCTGGGTCCCTGTGACCTGGAAACCCAGCCTGTTAGGGCAAGGGAGGACCCGTCCCTCTGCCAGGCGGGTCTTAGTCAATACGCTGGCTGCTCTTGAAATTTCAGTGGCATCACACAAAGCTTATTTTTCACACTCATTCAGGGGCCCAGGCTCCTTTCATCTGTGGCTCTGTGTCCAGGGGTGTCCAGTTTCTCTCTCAGACCACCCCTGTCCCACCAATGAACAGAGGAGGGAGGGAAAGGTGGGGAAGGCACTCTGTTCCTAACCATGGGGTTAGCCAGTGCCGCCAGATCTGTATGAGGTGAGCCACATGGATAAGTTTAAACTTTCTAGTTGTCTCATTTTTAAAAAGTAAAAAATGGTGGCTGGTGTGACTCAGTGGATTGAGCACCAGCCTGCAAACCAAAGGGTCGCCGGTTTCCCAGTCAGGGCACAGGCCTGGGTTGTGGGCTGGGTCCCCAGTAGGGGGCGTGCGAGAGGCAACCACACATTGATGATTCTCTCCCTCCCTTCCCCTCTCTTATTTAAAATAAATAAATAAAATATATTTTTAATGTAAAAAAGAGGAGGTGGACATTAATTTTAATAATTTATTTTTAAACCAATATACCCAACACATCAACATGTGATCAATATAAAAAATATGATATTTTACGTTCTTTACTTCCCACCTAGTCTTTTTTTTTTTAAAGATTTTATTTATTTATTTTTAGAGAGGGAAGGGAGAGGGAGAGGGAGAGAGAGAGAGAGAAACATCAATGTGCGGTTGCTGGGGGCTGTGGCCTGCAACCTAGGCATGTGCCCTGACTGGGAATCGAACCTGCGATACCTGGTTCGCAGCCCGCGCTCAATCCACTGAGCTATGCCAGCCAGGGCCCCACCTAGTCTTCAAAATCGGCTGTGTTTGTCATACTTGCACATCTTAATTTGAATGCTAAATTTTCACTGGAAATACTTGATCAGTATTTAGAGTTCACAAAATTTACAGTTGAAAAGGTCGATTCAACCACCAAGTTGGTGCAAACAGGCCTAGGAGTTTTCTTAACAGCTGCATCCAGAATTCGTTTTCACGTTAAGATTAGTTATAGTTAAGCAAAACTGAGCAGGCAGTGCCTGGGTCGCCACATCCAGTGCTCTGCAGCCACCCTCTCTGGTGACGGCCGCGCAGAACAGAGCGGCTCTGGAACTCGGGCCAAATCTGCAGCGACCCCAGGACCCCTCATTACAGGGAAAACTCTGTGAGAATCACTTCTTCCCCAGGCTCATCTGAGAACGAAACAATCACACTGGGAAAATAACAGAGGCGCTGAGACTGCTCATTATTCTTATTTTCCTGTGGTTGTGCCTCTGGGTTCCCAGGGCTCTTGTCTGACAAATGGCAGCGCTGTGTCCCCCAGACTCCCCGAGAGGGCGCAGCCTGAATCTCCAACCAGAACAGGTCCAGGTGGGCCTCGGGGACGGGGGACGACCTGGGTAAGTCCTGGACAGTGCTCCGTCGGTGAGAAGACTGTAGGTGGGACACATCACTTCTGAGCAGAGCCAACGCCCTGAGACCCTGCAGACCGCCAGGCCGCGTGGCCGTGGAGAATCTGGATGCAATTACGGTCACTCAAAGTACGGGGCTCCAGTTTACTCACTGGGTCAGTCACAGAGGGCCACTGCACAAGGACCTCGGCTGGGGGCTTAAAGTGGCAGAAAGGGACTCTCTCCCAGGCCTGGAGGCAGCAGTCTGAGCTCAGCGAGCTGGCAGCATTAGTCCTTCTTCAGAGCCCCCAAGGGACCATTCTCTCTGCCAGATCCTGGGGTCGTGGCCATCCTCAGGGCTCCTTGGCTCGCAGACGCACCACTGCAAGCGTTGCCTCTGTCTTCAAATGACCCCTCCCTGTGTGTGTCTGTGTCTAAATGTCCCTCTTCTTGTAAGGACACCAGTCAGATTGGGTGTCATGCCCACTCCAATCCAGTCGGGCTCATCTCCACCTCACTACGTCCGCAAAGACCCCACTTCCCCAAACGGTTGTGTGCACAGGTGCCGGGGGTTGGAGCACGAGCCTGTCTCGGGCAAGGAGGGGAAACTCAAGTCACAGCAGCACTTTATGGCCATCTATTCACTGAGTTTCAGTTCACCCTAGGAGGGTTAGTGACCCCGGACCCCCACTTTACAGACGGGAAGCAGAGGCCTGGGGCAGCGGGAGCCCAGCTTGTCAATGACAGTCCCGAGTCTCAAAGCTGGTCCTTCCCCAGCACCTGCTCGCTCCATCACCCTTCCAGGCACTTCTCGGGGCTCTCTCGGGATCTTCCAGCTCAGAAACAAGGACACTTGTTTTTCAGGACAATCCATACAACCCCAGCCAATCTACAGACCCAGGAAGCCAACTCTGATGGATTACAAGCACTTTCCTATGGAACTGACCAGGAACCTGCCAAAGTCTGACATTCCTCTGCTCCTCCCAGCGCGGCCAGCCTGGAACACAGTGTGGGAAACTCCAGACACCGCATGTGAGCAATGAGATGTCCCTCCAATTAGCTGGGGACAGCTGTCCTGTTCCTGCAGAGGCAGGTCCCCGCTTCTGGAGCCCCTTCCCCCAGCCTCAGCTCACCACAGCACCTGTGTGGCCCACGCACAACGCAGCCCAAGCAACAGAGAGAAATTGCTCAGAGAGAACAAAACCACGGTGAGCAAGTCGTTCACGCTGGGACAGACCCGTGAAAGCCACATGGTCACTGCGTCCATGAGGGCAGACAGCGAGACAAGAGGGCCCTCCAAAGTGTCCACAGCACCCATCCTCACGCCTGGACAGATGGGCAAGGTTCAGTAGCTTCTCAGAACCTTGATGACAAAGGGGCCATCAGAAGTGACTCTGCTGCCAGCTCCAGCCCTCCTGGCAGAGAGGTGGGGCAGAGTCCCGCTGCCCGAGAGGCTGGTAGCCCTGGCCGAGCGACGACGCAGAGAGGAAGTCACCTCTGAGTGCACCCGCAGCCTCCACCCCAGCCCCACACGCCCGCCAGAGCACAGCAGCCGTTTCAGGAGAGCACCACGCTGCCAGCACACCAGACAAGGCTGGCATTCTTGGTTCGACCTCAAAGCCTGGCGCAATTGCACTGCTCTCATTGGGGAGAAGCGAGGCCTGCTCCAATTACTTCCCTGAGAAAAGCCACTTAGAAAATGCCGGAGTGGAAGCCAAGGCAGTGCTCTCTGCCTGCTCGAGAGCAAGGCTCTGAAATCCCAGGCGCCTTCTGCAAACAGTCCCTGAGAGGAGCCTGGGTGGTGTGTGGCTGCTCTGGGAGAACAGAGGGCCTGGAGGGGGGTGGGGGCAGCGCTCAAAAAGGCAGAGTTGTCCCTGAACAGGATAGGAGCTCTTGTCTCCCGAATTGGCAGGTGAAATTGAGTATTAAGGAAAAATTGACCTGGCCAGGTCAGGGTGGAGGTAGAAAGAATTTGGCTGTGGTAGGAAATACAACAGAGGGCTGGGGGAGAGATGGGTGCCTGTCACAAGGGGCTGGGTCTCCCAGAATTAAGGACAGATTACAGCCCCGCGAACTTGGCAAGAGGCTATCCAGTCTGGGGTTGGAAAACATGGTGGGGTTGATTCAGTCGCTTCCCCCGCTCCACCACACCTCTAAGAAGGGAGAAAAACACACCTGTCAACAACAGACTTCGGAAATTGTTGAGTTGGGCGCCCCAGAAAGCTGACTCCTGGCTTGCAGGAGGTTCTGAGGGAGCTCTCCCGGGGAGGGAAGGAAGAGAGGGAGGGAGGCCTGGGCACTGGGGGAAGCTGGGCGGTGCTACCGTTTCAGGAGAGGCCTCATCTGCCCCCCGGAGAGCAGCACAGCTTAGGGGGCTCTTCAGAGCCATCTCCTGTTGGAGCGAGAGTTCAGGGCCTTTCAAGCCCCACGTGCATCGGTCATTGGATGTGAGCTGCCCCTCACTGCCGTGAAGTGATATAAAATTATGCAAAGCAACTGTACTCATTGGTCTAAGAATGAGCTTAGAGTTGCAATTATACAAAATTGTATTAAGCAGCCTATTTTAAAGGAACTTAATTTGTGTATATTTTTTAAACATAAAGACCCAATTTACTATGAAATGCCTGTCCATTCTTAGCAAGTTCACTTCTTCAGTTTGTAGCTGACCTGAGGAAGCCACAACCATGGTAGGCATTGCTAATAGATCACAGAGCACACCAGACTAATCCACATTCACTTTCATGATGATGCTGTCTCTGACTATAGCACCCTTTCCCTCCCTTCCCCTGGGGAGGTCTCAGTTTAGATTTTTCTCCAAAACTGCTCTCCAAGTCGTTGCCACGCGGGGTCAGCTGCCCCTTCTCAAGGCTCGCCCTTCCAGAGTGTGCATCTCACCACGCTGCAGGAGTCTGCTTTTCTGTCTCCCTCCCACAAGCCATAAGCTTCAGGGGAGCGCAGGCTAGTGTCCTGTTCATCATGACCCTCCAGGGCCTGGCACAAAGCCTGGCACATAGTAGGAGCTCATGGCGAGCATTGCAGGGTATCTCCAAGATCCCTTCTAGCATACCTCTGCGATTTAGACATAGGTATGGAGGAGGGGCTGATCCTACCCTGAGGTTCAGGTGTGAATCCTTTCTATGAAGATTGGCCAGAGAAGTCAGACCTAAACCAAGCAGAGCATGTTATTCCTCTGGCCTGAAAGACTGGACCAGGATGGGCACATGACCAGTCTGGGGCCAATGAGATGTACCAGGGAGCCTGTTGAAGGCTTCTGGGAAAGAAGAGCCCTCTCCTAGGGACCAGCTCTTTCTCCTTACAAATGGGGTGGTATGTGGAGGTGACACCTGGAGTTCCTGCAGCCTTTTTGCAACCTAGAGGGAAACCAGCCTGAAAATGAGCTAACACTTCAGAAAGAAAGAAACCAGGGCTAACCCAAACCAATGCTGACGCCCACCCCATCTCCAGAACAGCATTTACACGCAGTGGATCCTTCATTGTGTCAGCCAATACAACTGGGCTCAGCATCCAGTTCCCACTTCGCTGACTCAGCCACTTAGTTAGTCACCTTCCCTCCTGGTCCTGGGGTCCAAAGGTCTCGAAAACAGATTTCCTGGGTTCAAATCCCAGCTCTAGTGCTTCCTCACTGTGGGGCCTTGGGCAAGTCCCATCCCCAACTTGAGCCTTGGTTTCTTCAGACATGAAATGCAGTTTAAAAAGTCCTCCAGGCCAGGGGTGAGGTGTAGCTTCTCCTTTCCCAGCATCTCCCCGTGCCCTAACCTTGTCCGGCCACAGCCGACGGTCACAGGGAGAATGGGCATCCCTAAACACCCAAGCAAAGGAGGAACTGCACCGAGGACCAGGGCCTCTGGGTGCCGGCTCTTTCTGGAAGCAAAGGGTGTATTTTTTTCATAAATGTGGACATAGCACTTACTCGATGCCCGGCTCTGTTCTACGTTCTTTACAAATATTAACTTTTGTATCACCCACAGTTCTATAAAGTAGGCGCTGTGGCTATACCCGTGAGAAAACCAAGCCCAGAGAGGTTGGGTGACACGCCTGACGTCGCACAGGCAGCGCACGGTGGAACCTGGGTCTGACTCAGGTGGCCTGTGGCTCCAGTGGGAACATGATGTGCACAGCTGGTGTGGCCAGACGCTTTATATGAAATAGCTCATTCGCCCCTCACAGCAACCCCAGAAAATAGGCACCTTTATCACCCCACTTGACAGGTGGCAAAGCCATCTCTGCGAAGTAGAAAAAACACTCCGTCCACTGGTGGGTGGGTGAATGAATGAATGAGTAAGTGAATGAATGGCGGTGGGCCAGACCTGTTGAGTGGCCTTGGCTTGATCCCTGTGTTCCTGGCCAAGAGTCAGCTCAGGAAGTCCCAGTTGCCCCAGAGTGCTCTGGGGACAAGAGCCTCATCCTGTCTGGGATTCCTGAGAGCAGCTCTGGGCACTGAGTTCCCAGTAGCTTCAAAGAAGGGAGCTCCCACGGGGCGAGGACGGCGGGAACGCTGGCCCGGCCCTGCCGCTGCGGGCTCAGCCCCGCTGTCAGACGTCAGAAGCGCCAAGCGGCTTTGGTCTCAGGCCTCAGCTGATGGAACCAGGGCAGCACGGAGCCAGGCGCTTCTGGGAACTGTGCTGGCATTTCCTTGTTGTGTCAGCGCGGCCGACGCGCCCCAGAAACCACACGCAGAACAAAGTCTCCAGGGCTCTGCCTGGAAGGCGAGAGGATTAGAGAGAGGGCGAGGGGACGGTGCCGCTGGGCCAGCCTCCTCAGGGGCCTGGGAACTTCTTCTGGCCTTCCCTGAGACATCAGCCCCACCAGCAGTCCTCAGGGACCTCACGGGATGAAACTCACAACCACCAGGCAGCAGGACCGCCATGTACTGAGCATGGGTGTATCAGCCAGGTGTGCAAGCCAGGTGTACCGGCCAGGTGTGCTCAGGTGCTCTCAGGCCTGCTCTCAGCCAACCTCAGACCTCCCCCCACCCCAGAGCCAGGACTCTTGTTGTCCCCATTTTACAAATGACATAAACAAAGCTTGGGGTAGTGCGGTACCTGGGGGATGAGGAGCCAGGCTTGGACAAGCTCGTTTCATCCCCAGGGTCTGCGCTGTTTGTCCCGTGTTCATAGTTCACATGGCTCAAAAAGGAGAAAGTGGAAGAGGTATTCATGAAGAGTCCCTGCACCCCGGCAGTGGAAACTGAGGCAAACTGAGGGAACTGAGGCCCAGGAAGGGGAGTGACTTTTTCAAAGGCTTCACCTTCGACACCCTGTGACGCGTGCCCCATGGTTGCAATGAGAGTCCTTTGAAACACATGGAAGAGGGTGTGGCCCAAGTCCATCAGGTCAGCCCAGCCACCAGCACTCGGCTTGGTGTGAGGCTGCGACCTGGGGCAGCATGGCCCTCAGCCCTGCTGCCTCCCCAGGACCTGCTGGGTGAGACCACGAGACACTCTCCAGGAAGGGAGTGAGGATACACACTCGTGCGCGCGCGCACACACACACACACACACTCTGTGCACCCTCAAACCCGGGTCCTGCTGGCTGACCCAGGCAGGGCAGAACAAGGGTCCTGGGAGGGTCAGAGGGCATTCCCGGGTGGGCTGCTTAACCCCAGACAAGGAGCTCCCTCCCCTCCCCCAGCCACCCCCACCCCAGTGCACCAGAGGCTGGCTGTCACAGGCTCTGTCTCCCTCTGTGTGTCCCCGTCTGTCTCACTCTTCCTCACGTCTCTCAGTGTCCCTCTGACACTGCCTGCATGCTGGTCTCTTTGCACCTCTGTGTGTGACACTCTCTCCACCTGCTCCCGATAATCTCTAGCTCCGTGGCCGCCTTCCACCGAGTCTTTTTCACTCTCCCATTCCCTCTGCTCTCTCTCTCTCTCTCCCCTCGCTCCCGTCCTCTCTTTCTTCCTCCCCCACCACCTCAGGCAGCCCTCAAACAAGGCCCATGGCTGACCCACTTTAGGGCCTGCTCAGTGCTGGGTGGCCAGGAGGCCGGAGTTGGCCCTGGATGGGAGGCTTCTTGGAGGATTTGCAGGGAGGCAAAAGCAGAAAGCAGCTGAATCCTTCTTCCCCTATGCCGCAAGTGAGGTGGGGGACCCTCCTGTCTGGAGGGGTTTGCATCTTATCAGGGGCCACTCCCCCACCAGCCTCAGGCTGGGGCTCCAGGAGCAGCAGCATTCTGGAGCCATCCTGGAATGTGCTCAGGGCCCAGCTCTGCTCTCCTGCAGATAAACTGGGCCAGGGATGGGTCTGAGTTTTCAAAATGTAGACAGCCCACAAACCTACTCTCCTTTCTTCTAGAATGTGGCCTCTGTCCACTTCCCAAATCCCAAACCTCCTGTAGGGAAGGGCTGTGGCCACAAAAACACCCAGGCTGCAGATCTGACCAATGGTGTGTTCTCAGAAGTGAGCACTCAGCCCCAGCCTCCAGGACTCCTCCAAGAGAAGCCCAGCCAGGGAACGGGGCAGGGCCGAGGAGCTCCAACTGGGAGACAGGACCAGGGAGCAGCAGAGGAAGGCAGGCAGCGAGAGACTGTCATAGAGACGGCCAGGGAGAAGCCAGGGCAGCTGGAGGCTCCTTGGGAAAAGGGATACAGGCTCCTGCTGGAGACAGAGGCCACCCCTCTGGGCTTGGCAGCCTTGGGGACTCATGGGATCTACAAGATTGTTATGTAACTGCAGCTTCAAGAATATTTCAAAGCAGCTAACGCTTCTCTTTCTCTTCTTCAGCAGGCCAGTAGAGACCCTCACTGGATGGGTCCGGAGACAGACATGGCTAAGTAGAGGGTTACCTGAGCTTCAGGCCATGCAGCCCACTCTCACAGTTTTGCCCTGTTACCAACCTGCCTTAGGGGAAGTATAGCATGGTGGTCAAGAGTGTGGGCTCTGGAACCAGGCATCATGAGTTCAAATCCCCACTCTGCACTTACTGGCTGTGCAATTTGACTTCTTTGTTTCCTTCTAGAAAACAGGGATAACAGTCTACACCGTGGGGATGTCATGGGAGTGTCCCTGCCAAGGACACGGGAACCATGAAGATGCATCCGAAAGACACAAATTGAGGGACGTTCTACAAAAAACTTGGCCCGCACTCTGCAGATGGCTCCAGGGTGAGAGTAACACAGAAAAGGAGGGCGGGTCGCCATCCACATGGAGCCGTGGCAGCCCAGCATGTGCAGGAGTCTTTCACTGTGGAAGGATTCTCGGACCGTCGCTGAGACCTGAGCAGGGCCCGGGTGGCAGTGCTGTGCCAGTGCCGACCTCATTCTGACGGCTCCTAGTCGTCCTGCAGGGGAGTGTCTGGTGCACAGCAGGCTCACACTGAAGATGGGAATGGTGACACCTCAGATCGGCCGCTTGGACCCAAAAAACCCAGCTGCTCTGGTTTGAGATTATTTTCACTTTCTTACTATATGTAAAACTTAAGGAGAATATATTTGTATCTGAAACAAACACCAGTAACAATGAAACCCCAGGAGAGATTAGCAAATGGCGTGGAATGCTGAAGACCCCTTGGTGCTGCTCTGAGGCCTCCTTCCTGAGGATCAGAGGCCTGAAAACCTCTTTTCCCCGAACGTGCGTCGGTGCTTCTTCGGACCCAGCCCTGGCCCTGCTGGGCAGACTTGGACAACTCATGCACCCGCTCTGAGCCCAGTGTCCGCATTGGAAAAGCAACATGCTAATGTCTACCTTCCAATGACTGTAATTAATGAGACAAGTATTCAAATGCAGTAGAAAGGCAGCTCCGTGCCAGGCTGTTTTTAGAAGCTCATGTCGGTCCTCCAAGGCAGCATTCTTTGTCTCCCTTTTCTTTGTCTCAAACTCTGGCCTCCAGGACAGCCGCTTCCCGGGCCAAATACAGGCCACCTCCTGGCTGGATAAGGTCCCCTATGGAGCCACCGAGCTCTGATTCAAGACCTGGGGGAAGTGGGGCCATAAACCTCCTCCCACCCCTCCTGTCACTGCAGACCAAACCGTTATCAGAATCAAAGCCGCCCGGCTGATGGATGAGCCCACAGGTCCAGGAGCCCACGGCCAGCCCCTCGCTGTTATATGGAGCCCAGGGAGTCCAGCCACCTCACCAGGAGCCTGGGCACAATTTAATTTGGGCCAGAAGGTGACTATGGCCTGCTCAGGAAAGATGCTTATCTGTCTCTAAAGGGAGGAAGGGGACAGAGGTGTCAGCAGGCAGTCGGGGTGAAGAGGCCATGCTGATAGGGAAGGCCAGGCCTGTGGCCGGGCCCTTCTCCTCTCACTCAGCGGCAGTGCAGATGGCTAGAGCCCCAGATGGCTTTCAAAACCCAGAGAGCCCCAAGCTTAAATTTTGGCAACAATTAACAGATCGACCAATTCAGGGCATTTTGTCCCAGCAGCCTTTGGTGGGGAGAGACAAGGGTCAGTGCCACTCTGACCCCCCTGGACTCGGCCCCCAGGACAAGATCTGATGCCCGGAGGCTGGAAGGTCCCAGAAGGCCCAGGCCAGTGTGAGAGCTGGCTGAGCCCCAGCCTTGGAGGACCCCTAAATAAGATCACAGGGCTGCCAGGGATGTTGTTTTGCCCACACAGGCATCTGGATGCTCCAGACAGTGCCTTGAGATGGGAGAAACTCAGCCACCATGGAGGGAGGCACCAGAAGGACTCTCTGTGCACTGGTTTCATCCCTGCTGCTGGGGTTTGAATCCCCGCTCCTGCCACAGGACTTGGTCTGTGGACCAAGGACAGGTGAAAGTTCATCCTCCAGTCCCCTTGGGGAGACTGCCTGGGCTGATGGCGGGAAGGTTTCAGCATTGCCCAGCATGTGTCCAGGGCTGCACCATCACTGTTGTCAGGGAGTGGTTGTGACGTGACATCCACATAAAATTCAAGCAGCAGACCTGAGTGGCAAATGCAGTCTGGAGGGACATGCACCCGCACATCAGTCGTGGTGGGACGTGAGCGTGCAGCTGAGGCTTTGCTGTTTTATTTGTGTGCTTTCTGAAACCTTTTTCATGAACCCGTGTTCCCCTTCTAAATGAAAACACGAAACCTAAGGAACTCCGTAAGAGACGCCCCTGTGCAGCCAGGCCCAGGGCAAAACGGCTGATCCTCCTGGCTCTGCTTCTTGGGGAGACCCTGAGTTCCTCCCAGCAGGCCTCCAGGCACTCCCTGCTGGTAGAAACGCCTGCCACTGTGTGGTTACTTGAGATGAGTGTGTGTTTGCCACCCTGTGTGGCCAGCAGCTCCCCCACAGTGTCTGTGGGGTCTGGTCCCCAGGACTCTCGGTCCCCATGCTCGACTGAGTTCCTCCAGGCAGTGCCCCCAGCCTCACAGGCCCGGGTGCCAGCTGCCAGCTAGCGTCAGTCTGGTTCCACGTGTAAATGCACTTTCGGCTTCAGCTTCTCTTGGATTAACAATGGATGGATGAATGGACGGATGAACGAATGAATGAATGAATGAATGAATGAATATGAATATGAAAATGAAAAAACCCTCCGGAGAAACATTGTTGGGTGGGATGGGACAAGGAGGAAGCTTGCGCTCCTTGGAGAGATCAGTTTTCCTCACACATTGCGTGCATGTCTGAGGAGCCTGGTCCTTTTGGCTGTGTGACACTGGGGAGGTTGCACCCCCCTCTGGAGGCACTGCATTTTGGAGAGCAAAAGCTCAGCACGTGAGTGTACATTGCAGGAGTTCTAACCTGGGGCAGAAGGGCCCACTTCAGCAGGCAGCCAAGGTCCCTCAGGCGGTGCCAACCCGGTGTTCAATAGTGACATCATGTGGCCACTACCAGAACAGCAGCTCTAACGGGGGCGGGGTTGGGGGAAGGAGAGTCAGGCTGTTAATCAAGTGTGTAGCCCCCTCCACCGACAGCCTGCAGAGACTGACCCCCCACCCCCTTGCACTGAGAACATTCCCCAAGCTCTTGGACAATGGCGGTACCAGACGTGGGATAAATAAGGACAAATTGAAGTTGATCACTTTTTATAAAATGCCATCGTTAGTTAACCTCCCAGCTGGGGAAAGCTGGTCAGACCAGTTATATCTCATGGCTTCCATGATGACTTTTGGGAAATACAGCCCTGGGATCATAATATCTGCCAGTGATAAAGGGGTATTTGGTTGGCTTTCATTTGACTGAGACAGAAATCCTCGGGTGGACAGGGAGGCGGGTCTGCACTTTGGGGCCACTTGCCCAGCACCAGCTCTGACCACTTCCTCTTATTCTTCTATGTGCGTAAGCTTCCTGGAGGGTCTTTCCTTGCCTGACCCTGCCAGTGTTCTCACATGGTTCTGTTTTGCTGACAACAGCTGGTTGCCGGGGAAACCACAGCGGAACCCAAAGTCAGAGCCTGTCTTCCCTGCAGGGAAATTCAGTCCTTGCTCATGTCTCCATCCACAGCCGCCTCTTGACTTGACCTAAGAGAGCTCTGCCAAACTCCGAGCAAGGAGCCCCCCTCCCCCCGGGACCGCTCCCCGGGGGCCAAGCACAGCAGCGGACAGAAGTGAAGCAAGGCCGGGCTGACAGAGCCAGAACAGCCCCTAGACAGCACACCTCCCCATCCCCCCCCCCCCACTTTCTGGTTTTTTCAACGTAAACTTTCAGTGAAGGGTCACCTGTGCGACGTGCACAGTCCTAGTCTGCAGCACACTGCTCAACGAATGTGGCAAACCGAGCACCCAGTAACTAGCACCCAGAAAAACAGAACAAATGTCATCAGCCCAGCAGAAGCTCCCTCTGCAAGCCCTTTGGTCACTCCTCTCCCCCCGTGCCTGGAAAGGGAACCACCCTGACTTCTAACAGCAGAGACGCCTTCCGTTGTTATTGAACTTGATATAAATGGAATCATATAGTACGCACTCCTTGGAGTCTGGACTAAGATTTTAGCACTGTGTTGGTAAAAGCCACACGTACCATAACCTGTGGCAACAGTCTGTTCACTCTCACCCTGAGGCACAGCCTGTTAGAGAAATGTCCTACAGTTTACTTCTCCCAGAACTATTGAGGGGCACTAGGGCAGTTCCTGGTTTTTGTCTAAAATGAGCAAGAACACTATGAGCATTCTTGCCCATGTCTTCGGATGAACGTATGTTTGCCTTTCTGTTGAGTGAACATTGAGGAGTTGAGATGCTGGGTCATAGGGATGGATCTAATACCCACTGCCTAGAGTTTTCCAAAGTGATTATAGTGAATTTTATTCCCACTAAATGGTGTGAGTTCGAGTTGTTCCACATTCTTGTCAGCACTTGGTATTGTCTCTTTTTCTTATTAGCCACTTTCCCATCCTCTTCATTTTGCAGTTAGGAATATTGAGGCCAAAGAGACAGACCATTCCCAAGACCCCAGACTGGAAGGAGCCTAGAGCCAGAACTACAGCCTTGTCATCCTTTCTGTTGTGCAAAAGCCACCTGCTCAATGCTCACATTAAGAGAGTCTTCTCCAGTTAAACCGTCCTTACAAATCAGAGAAAGATAGACACTCCCCTGAGCAATAACAGCAGGTAATGGTGGCATAATGGGAACCAGGCAGTTCTTTCCCAATTTCTTTCAGGTTTGTTTCTCTCTGGACTCAGTCTAAGATACAAATGTTTACCTTTTGAGAGTGTGCTAATCTGAAAATTATATTTTTCCAGGATTAGATAGCTAAAGAAATCTTTCCAATGATGCAGGATTTTAAGGTCTTTTGATTGACATGTTAAAGCACTCTACAGTGTGTATGTGTGTGGTCACAGAGTGTGTGTGCGCACACGTGCGTATGTATGCATATGGGTGTGTTCTCATGGCCTGGTTTCATTCCAGGTCCCTTTACAAGCCAAGCATTGCAATCGAGGATCCCTGCCTCAAGGAACGTGAGGCCCTCAAGGACTGGTCCCTTATTGACTCGTTCATTCACTGGCCCAGCGTTCACTTATTTAGCGCCCTGTGCCTGTCCCAGGGAACATAATGATGAACCTGACACAGCCAGTCCCTGCCCTTGTGGAACAAAAAGCCCAGCAGCAGGAGACAGACAGGTGACAAAGCAAATTCAGCGCAGTGTGAAAAGTGCTATGGTGGAGACATTCGGGACACTGAGGGAGTGCACAGGTGACAGACGGCTTCCTGGGGGAGCTGATACCTACAAGACGAGTAGGGGTGAGCCAAGAGAGTCAGGAAGGGTGTTCCAGGTGGAGGGAAGCTCAGGTGCAGAGAGACCTGGCGCATCAGGGAATCTAACAGTCAAGGAAGCTAGAGCACTTTTTTGGGGGGGTACTGTTTTTAATATGCTAATCCATGTGCTTTAGTGTGCTGACCTGCACTGTGAGTCTCTAAGAGTGGTCCCCTAGCTCTCTGACCAAGGAGTACAGTTATAAAAGGGTAAAATCTTAAAATGCACAAAACGCCGTCCTTAGGCTGCCCCATTGGTCTTGTACACATCTCTGCCCTGTGCACCAGTAGTGCTGGCATCCCCAGGGAGCTGGTTTAAAATGCGGCGTCTCGGTCAAGGTCCTGGGTGACTCCTATGCGCCTGAGAGTTCAGAAGCACTGCCGCCCTAAGGGTGCGCGAAGCAAGTCTTTTGCACCCATTTTAAAATGACGAAACAGGGGCCCAGCAAGACAGAGGTCCCGCTGTTAATAAGTAACTAGTGACTCCAAATCTCGTTGCCCCCTCTCTAGTCCAAGCTAGATGAGATGAAAACGCAGGGGCCCAGAGAGGGAACATGCCTTGCCCAAGTTCACACAGCAAGCCTAGCAGCCAGGGTTTTCAGACTGCACATGATTCATTCATTCAATGGGCTTTCCCTGACCCCAAACTGCTGAGAGCCGAGGTTCTGCAAGTGTGGTCAGTGGGCCAGTGGCATCAACATCATCCTGAGTGCTTGTTAAAATGCATATTCCAGGCCCCTCCTCAGACCTGCTGCATCCGAATCCCTGAGGATCAGAACCTGGAGTCTGCATTTTAACAAGCCCTTTGATATTTCTTCCGTTCAGCTGGGGAATTGCTCTGAGCCATAAAAGAATACACTGCAATTCTTCAATTTATTCACTAGAGGGAGCCAGCGCCCCAGAAACACAGCCTCCCGGCCCCCTGGCCTCCTGGCGGAGGTCTCCCAGTAGGTTTCACCTTTGGTTCACAGTATGGTTGCTGTTGGGGGAAGATCCTCACGCTACACCAACCAGTGGAGTTCAGGAGGGGGACTTCTTTCACTAACACGGGGGGCAGGAAACCTGAGTTCGAATACCACCACCTCAACCCTCGCCATCCGTGCCTGCTGTAGGTTCACTGTGAGTCCTCAGCAGAGCCCTTCACTTCTCTGAGCTTCAGTTTCCTCGTCTGCAAAGCAGGCTATCGTACCCGAATGGCTTTTGAGTCCCCAAGCCCAGCCTTGGAATTTGACAAGACATCTGTTAATGTCTGTAAATCATTAGGAAACAGAAGGAAATGTTGTAAAGACGGATGTTCATAGGTTCTTTTTTGATAGTTCTGCTATGATTCCATGTGTTTTACAGTATGTCTCCACGAATCATACTCTCTCAGCCAGGAAATGCAACTGCATGTGAGGTCTGGAACTGTGGCAGCTATCTTGGGCCCATGAGGAGAGATGCCCAAGGAAAACAGGCTGAGGATGACGGTGCTAAAAAGGATTGAACCCGGCTCCTTTGCAACGTCATTGACCTACTAAATTATTTAAGAACTTTCCTACCTTGGAACTTCTTGTGATGTAAGCTAATAAATCCCCTGGCAGCTTACTCGAGCTGGGGCTGGGTCTTCTGTTGCTTCCAGCAGATAGCGTGTCATCTGGCTTGCTTGTCTTTCCAGATTAGCTAACTGTGAGAAGATTTCTTAATCCACATAGGCCAAGGTTTGTTTGGAAACCCTTCCCTTCTTGGAATTACCCCACCCCTTCCCTCCAACCACGTGGCTCCACATGGAGCCACCATAATTCCCATGTGGATGGATGCGCTCCTGGGATTGCAGACTGCAGCACAGACACAGACGTTCTCATCATCCCAGCAAGTTCTATCGGCTAGCACTCTGCTCTAGAATGAACTCTCTGCCTCTCTGCCCATCGAGAGAGAGAGAGAGAGAGAGAGAGAGAGAGATGACCCCTCAAAAACAGAATTTACTTATTAAAAATGTGCACTTGTTTCTACGCGCTCACACTGCAGTCACCTACAAAGCCCTCTCCATGCACTGCGCCAGTCGAGATGCTTTCCCCACTGCTCAGAACGGTTTTCAACCTCGTGGATTTTGATGCCTTTTACTGCTTCTGCCATTTTTTTGTTTCATCTCTTCTGCATGGGCAAAATGTTTCCCTTTGAGAACTTTTTCATCCGGGGAAACAAAAAAAGGCACTCAGGGCAAGACTGGATGAACAGAGAAGATGGGGCATAGGGGTCATGCCATTTTTGGTCAAGAACTGCTGAACACTCAGTGGGGTGTGGGCAGGTGCGCTCATAGATCACCCATCATGAACTGGGCAAATGAGCTGAAAGAGTCTTCCAAAACAATTCACTGAAGCCAAATGCAGCCTCTCACAACAACGCCGGCTGGTACACTGCTACAGATGGGTTCCTAGAACACTCACCTAACAGGGAAAGCCTGTACTACAAGGGGTCTGCCTTCCAGATAATTTGGGTTGTAGGGGGTGCCTCTCATAGATATTTAAATAGGGATAGCTAATTAACATTACTGCTTTAACTTCAGAAGCTCTTCCCCGTTCCTATCTTCCCCCACAAGGTGGTCAAATTTGGATCAGTATATATTATTATTATTATTATTTTTAAAGATTTTATTTATTTTAGACAGAGGGGAAGGGAGGAAGTAAGAGGGGAGAGAAATATCGATGTGTGAGAGAAACACCGATAGGTGCCTCTCACAGGCCCCCAACCGGGGACCGTGCCCTGACCAGGAACTGGACCAGCAGCATTTCCTGTGCGGGGCAACGCCCAGCCGACTGAGCCACCCCGGCCAGGGCTATGAATCCCACGTTTGGTGAGGAAGTGGGGCTTGCGGAGTGCATTACCCACGGACGCACAGCCAAAGCAGCAAAGACAGTGGTAGAACGCTGGTCTCCAAGAGTTTCCTTCTGTGCTCCCTTGCCAGTGGCTGCTGTTTCTTCTCCAGATTGAATCAGCCATCGTGACAGTCTCCCTATAAAATCCATGAGGCATGTTTTGAAGCCGATGCTCCTTAGAAGGAAGGCTCAGAGTTTTGTAATTGTTGCATTTCTCCTGGATGAAGCAGAGAGTGTTCAACCCCAGGGAGTAACCACGCTTGTTTCTGAAAACAACTGTCATTCCCTGGCCCCAGAGCTGCTTCCGAAGATGCCAAGACAGGGCCTCCCTCAGAGGGGCAATTATCTTATTGCAAAACCGTAATCAGATGTCCCCTGAAACCACAGTCTCGCTCTCGTGGAGCAGAACTGAAGGGCAATTGGAAACATGGTCAGAGGCCTTGTTCTGCTGCCCATAGGTCTCACTGTGATCAGGGCAGAGATGAGAGTCCCGAAGACCACCTCACCCTCCCTCTAAATACCGTCACCCTCAGAACACGGTCACTTTTCCTGCCGTAGCGACTGTGCCCCACTGGTCCCTGTCACCTCTTCACTTCAGACTGTAGCAATGGTTTGGAAAGAGAGCGAGAAACACCGGCCAAGTCTCTGTACGATAATATGGGGATGGTGGTGATGCTGCTGCTGCTGGTGGTGATGCTGGTGACGATGTGGTGACGGCAATGGTGATGATGTGGTGATAGTGATGGTGATGTTGCTATTGATGATAACGATTAGGTTAATTGTGTAAATCATGATTGTACTTATGACCTGCCAGACCCTGGGCCACGTGCCTCTGCTACCTCACCTGCTTTTCCACTCCCTGAGGCCTTCATCCCCAGCATGAATTCCTGAACCGGTCGCCTCTGTGAGCTGGGACCCATGGTGTTCGCCATGGGGGTGAGCAATGGAGAAAGCACGGGTTCAAATCTCAGTCTTGCTGCTTCCCAGGCATGTGGCTCTGGAAAGAGACTCCTTGTGTCAGCTGTTCCACCAGTCAGTGGGGGCAGCGCAGTCTCTGCCTCAGAGGGCCTGTGTAACAGCTGGATGAGGCACCGGACGCCAACCGTACCTGTAGGTGTCCTCAGGACTCTCTCCCCAACCCTTTGCACCCCGGTCCCACGCGGTCATGCTCACCACTGGGGTCGGAAAGACACCTCCTGTGGAAACTTGCAAATCGCGCTGCAGCAACATGGGTGTACCTTGGAGATGCCGCAGGTTCTGTTCCAGACCACTGCCATAAAGCACATTCCTCCATGAAGCGAGATGGGGTCCTTTTGCTGGTGGGAGGTCTTCCCTCCAGTTTGTAATAAACACAGCATCCTTGGAGTGTAATAAAGTGAAGTGACCAAAATTAGGTGAGGTAAAACCAGGTATGACTCAGTTACCAAGCTGTGCCGACACCTGAGTCACCTGTGCAGCTCGTGAAACTTTGAATGCCCGGCCCAGGCCGGGGGGAGAGTTGAACTGGAAACTCCAGGGAGGGGCCCGCGGCTTACAGAGCTCCCAGGTGGTTCCAGCGTGCCGCCCCGTGCTGCCCGCTAGAAATGGAACACGAGCTGATGACGTTTAGAAGTTTTTATTACTCGGCCCCGGCTGGTGTGGCTCAGTGGATTGAGTGCCAGCCTGAGAACCAAAGTGTCGCGGCTTCAATTCCCAGTCAGGACACATGCCTGGGTGGCAGGCCAAGTCCCCAGTAGGGGGCGTGCAAGAGGCGACCACACACTGATGTTTTCTTTCTCCCTCCCTTCCCCTCTCTCTAAAAATAAATAAATAAAATCTTTCAAAAAAGTGTTTATTATTCACATTAACAGAAGTAAAAAGAAACCAGTGAAGTTAATTTTAATACCACACATCATTTAGGGACTATATCTAAAATGCTATCCTTTAAACATGTAATCCGACGTTGAAAACATGATGAATGAGGTATCTCACATCTGAGTCCTGCACCAAGGCTTTGAAATCTGCGGAGCGTTTCACACTTAGGGCGCAGCTCGACTCCGACTCTCGCCTTTCAGGTGACTGGCGCCGCCATGTTGCACTCTCACCAGGCAAGGCAGGCAAACCGCACTTCACAGACGAAGGCGCCGAGACTCCGAGAGAGTGGGGACTGGCCCAGGCCCCACAGCTGTTCTGCGGCCCCGAGACTCAGCCCAGGCGTCGGGCCTGCAACCCGGTGCCCCTTTCCTCCCACTCCAGCTCCAGGTGGCTCCTGGCTTCCCCTTCTGTCTGTGGACTGCCCCTCCAAATTAAGGGGGACAGCTGAGAGGAAGCCTACAGCTCAGCACCCCAGAGGCTGAATCATCCCCAGTCTGGGGCTCCGGGGTCCCCACACCTTGTGGGACGGGACCCATTCTCCAGGATGATTTCTCTGTCACCCATGCCCCGCTCCAGCTATCCTCCCAGGACGGAAGCTGAGGTTTGGGCCCAAAATTCATGCCTCACCCAGCACAAGCTCAGGGCACAATCAGGGGTACCAATGGGACCCCAGAAACTAGGGGGTTCTCCAGGGGTCTCTGAAGACAGCCAACCAGTAGAACAGAAATTTTCAGGGTCCCAGGACAGTGGCCTCTGGACAGTGGCCACTCTGTTCCCATGGCTGGACATCCCCTCCTGGTGGCTTTCCTCAGCAGATCCCCTCCCGGGTCCTTGGGACCCCTCAGCGGCCACTCAGATCCCCCTGCTGCTTCACTTTCCCAGCTGTTCGAAAAGGCTGTGGCTTTTGTGTTGGTTAGCGTCTGTCTTTCCAACTGGACGGAGGCTCCAGGCAGGTGGGCCCTGCACCTATTTCATCCCCCGCTGGCCCCCACCCTCGTGTCTAAGAGGGGCTGACACACAGCTGCTCCACAGACACTTGTGAAATGAACTCATGGAGCAGTTCCCAAATTCAAGGAGCCTGGAAAGGCTAATGCAGCTTCTAAAGACCCCACACTTTGAGCAGGGACTGACTCGGGCCTGGAGGAGTCTGCTTCTACAGGCACGAGGGAGAGAAAGCCACGGGCCCATTTCTGGTGTCAGACGACCAGGGTCTGTTTCCATTTTCTCCACAGAAGTTGCATGATGTACCACCTACATCAGCTTCGCACAGCCCCTGGGGCTGCATCTTGGGTGATGATTAGATTTGGTCAGCGACTTGGGACCCAGCGTTCCACCGAAGGCAGCTCCTACCTGGGAGGGAAAGTGCGACTTCTTACTTCGGGGAGCAACTTGCACTTTGGCAGATGGATGTGCAGCCCCTCCAAACCCCTGGCACGGCATGTCTCGTCCTGCCCTGGTCTGCCTCCTGGGGGGCCTGGACTGCGTTGCGCTGCCAACCTAATGGGGGTGGGCCTCCATGGGTGCTAGTGTCTCCCCCCCAACACCTCCTCCGCCAGTGTCCCCTTGGGTGCTGGGGGAGGACGCCCTTTGCATCTTGCAATCCTATTTGAGATTTTAGAAGTATGTTAAGAAAATAGATGCTCCAAAGTGTCTGATAGACATGACAGCCCATCGCAGGACAGAGGAAGATTCAATATCTCTGCTTTGGAGCTGTAAGAAAACTCTGGTTTCCAAAAAATGTCAATACACCTTAGAACAAAGCTCAAGACTATTTAGTTACAAGCCCCAAAAATATATAGCATCCCAAAAAAACTGTGGCCTTGAAGACAGAGCGAGAAACAAAATGACTCGCGAGAGAATAAAGACGGAAGGGAAAGACAAGAGCATCGACAGGCCGTGCGAGCCTAATGTGCGCGAGCTCAGTGCGTGTGGGAGATGGGGGCGGGCGGGGGACAGAGAACACCTAACGCAGCGATGGACGCCCTGGCTGGTGTGGCTCAGTGGGTTGGGCCTTGTCCCACAAGGTGGAAGGTTGTCGGCTCAGTTTCCAGTCAGGGCACGTGCTTGGGTTGCAGGTTCGATCCCTGGTCAGGGTGTGTACAAGAGGCAACTGATTGATGTGTCTGTCTCACATCCATGTTTCTCTCCCTCTCTTTCTCCCTCCCTTCTCCTCTCTCTAAAAATAAATAAATAAAATCTTTGCTTTTAAAAAAAAGAAAGAATGCCTAGATCTAAAAAACTCAAAATTCAAAAGACAAACAACTCTATTTTTAAAATGGGCCAAAAATCTTAACAGATACCTCACCAAAGAAAATGTACAGGTGGTGCATAACCTTGTAAAAAGTTGTTCCACATCATATGCCCTCAGGGAAATACAAATTAAAACAACAATGAGATGCTACTACACACCTACTAGAATGGCCGAGGTCTGGGACACTGGCAACACCGAATGCTGACAAGGACTCGGAGCACCAGGAGCTCTCATCCCCTGCTGGTGGGAGTGCCAAATGCTACATTTGCCACTTTGGAAGACAGCGTGGCGCTTTCTCACAGCATACTATTACAATAAATCCAGCAAGCCAGCTCCTTGGTATTTATCCAAAGGAGCTGAAAACTTACGTCCACACCCAAACCTGAACACGAATGTTTACAGCAGTTTTGTTCATAATTGTCAAAATGTAGAAGCAACCGAGACGCCCTTCTGTGGGTGAGTGAACAGATAAGCACTGGTACGTTCCGACAATCGAGTATTACTCGGTGACAAAAAGAAATGAGCTATTAAGCCATGAAAAGACTCGGAAGAAACGTACAGCAGGTCACACAGCGGAAGAAGCCGGCCTGAAAGGCTGCATGCTGTGTGGCTCAGCTGTGCGGCGTTCTGGAACAGGCAGCGCTGTCGGAGACAGAGGAAAGATCCGTCGTAGCCAGGGGCTGGGCTCAGCTGGGCAGTCTCCCAACTTAAGGTCCACCATCCCCGTCACAGCCTCAGAACTCCCTCTCACCCTCCAACGCAGCTGTTCACAGATTCTCGGGGTAAGGGTACGGCCACTCTGGGGAGGGACTCACCCTGCCTCACACAGCGTGTACTCATGTAAATACTTGTGCACTGATAATGCTCGTAGCGGTTTCATTTGTAATCACCAGAAACTGGAAACGACACCAACGTGGGAGTGGAAAACCAAACTCTGGCTCATCTATGCAATGTAATGCCCTCAGCAAACAGTGGAACGAACTATTGATACATGCTACCACACAGATGGACCTTAAAATAATTATGCTGAGTGAGGGAAGCCAGACCCCTTTCCACAAGACAGTGCAAATGATGTAATTGCATTTGTATAAAATTCCAGAAAACGCAAATGAAGGCATAGTGACGGGAGTGTGGCAGTAGTTGCCAGGGGCCAGGCGTAGGGTGTGGCAAGGAAGGCCTGGTGGAGGGATCACCAAGGGGGCTGAGCAAATGTGGGGTGACGGGTACATCCACTATGTTGAGGGTAGTCGCAGTTTCACGAGTGTGTGCATACACGCGTCACAGCTCATCGAGTTGCACACTTGAAATGCACGTGGTTCACTGTGCTGCAGTTACACCTCAACACAGCTGATACCAAAGGCTCTTCTCGACGGTGGGACGCGTGCTTCGTGAGGGAGAGAGCACAACAGTAAGCCACATGTCAAATTGCTGAAAGCAGACGGCAGCACACTATTCTTTCAATTTCCTGAAATCTTTGAAAATTTTCCTAATGAAAGAAATTGGGAGGAAAGAACCCAGGCTTTGGAGCCAGACCTCCAGGGAATCAAGTCTGATTCTGTCCCATCCTAACCGTGTGAACTCGGGCAAGGGATGGTCTCGAATGGACCCAATCATCACAACCGAGCTCACTGGACTGCGTGCGTGAAATCAGGTCGACGGGGCCGCAGGCTGGCAGGGGCTGGGATGCGGTGGATGCTGGCTCCATAGCGGTAGCTGTCTTGGTAAGTCTAGCTCCTTTATCTGAGAGACACAGAAGCTGAACTAGAGAGGCTGAGAGGCCTGAGGTCTCACGGCTACCGCCAGTTCTGAACCTGAGCTACCTCTGTGGGACCCTCCCTGGCTGCCACACTTACGGGAACCCTGAAGTTACTAGCGTATGGAAACGGCGGCCAAGCTCCTCCCCCCTCTTGCCCAGGGGTTGACGTCTTCACTCTGGTCAACAAAGGAAGCCAGACCTAACACCTAGACCTATTTTTAACAAGGCGAAGACACACGCTTTGCATATTTTTTCACAGTTTGAGGCTGACGGTCAAAATTAGACATTTTTATTTGTTTGTTTAGACTGGTAAGGTATCATAGCCTCCAACTCCATGATCAGAACTCTCTCTTTAAAAAGTGGGATCCGATTGTATAGATGCGTTCCTAAGAACACATTCATTTGGTTACTTCAATTTGTGTGGAAGCCTGAAGGCCCCCGAGTGTCCCATCAGGGTTGCCCAGGAGCTCACTGCAGAGGCTCCGTGTGCAGGAGCTCAGGGCCTGCACGCCGACAGGTGCCCAGCTGAGGCCATGAGGGAGGGGAAGGCTTTCTAGAACTGGGGGCAGGCCTGGTACAGTGATCCACTCTCCGCCTTTTGGGGTATTGCCAGTTGATTTGCTAAGTGCTTTTGGTGAAAGGGAGCAGAGGTCTGAATGCGATTGGAGAGGAGAGGAAGTTGAAAGGTTATCACTGTGCAGGAGAAAAACCCTGGGGGATGATGGTCGTTTACCCGTCTCCTTACCCACCGACCTGCTCACCCACTGGAACACACACAGTACGAGTTCTCGGCTCTTGCCGACCACCACACGAGAGGCACGTGTGCTGTATTGAATGATCTATCACAGAGAATTCCTTCCAGGGAGGCGACCCTGACCGCTGCTCGGGACGTCCTCCAACTGGCTGTTCCCACGTGGCCCGTGCAGTGGTCAGCCTGCGTTTTTGGTGCCCACGGAGTGAAGAAACAGAGGGCAGTGTCAGGAAACCTCTTAGCAGTGTGACAGAGTAATCTTATGTGTCTTACCTGACAAATTCAGGTTTATGTTTCACACATCTTCACTATTTTATTTTTCTGGTAATTCGCTTTTGCTATGCTTTAGAAGAGTGCCAGTGTGCAGTGGGTTAGGAAATAGTTTTCATTACAAAGACAATTTTCATAGTTTTTATGCATCAAATTCAAACATATTAATTAGAGATCAACCATCATTTTCTAAACGTTATAACCTGCCGCCAAACATATGGCATATGTATAACGCATTTCCCTCTGTCAGTCACCTTAACAGCAGAATGAAGGCTCGCCTTCTGGGTAAGTGATTACTGTGTGTGTTTAGTGAAGGAAAAAAAGAAAAAATACTTACCAATATAAAAATTTCCCTCTAAACAGGGAAAAGTATATTTTTGTCACCTGGATGGATCAGTAGTGTGACAGTCATCCTGTTTCTGTCCTCACCAGGAAAAGGTAGAGTGTCTCAGCCCAGGCAGGAGCCCAAGACGTGCCGTGTGCCTGTCTCAAGTCTGAACAAGGCACAGCTGGTGCCATTTTAAGAATAAAATGTCCAACAGTCAACCAGATAAAGTGCTATTCTCTCAAATGCTGCATTTTTCAATTTCAATTTTAGTTCCCATTCTGCCAGGCATTTGTTTATTTATTTGTTTGTTTGTTTTTTATTGACTGATTGTTTTAGAGAGAGAGAAAGAAACATTGATTTGTTATTCCACTTATTTATGCATCTATTGGTATGTGCCCTGACCAGGGATTGAACCTGCAACCTTGGTGTATCAGGATGACATTCTAACCAATTGAGCTGCCTAGCCAGGGTGATAAGGCATTTTTAATAACTCTTCCTTCCCCAAAGTTTGAGAAGGACTGCCTCAGGTCACAGCTGTGTGATGGGGAGGCAGAATTTTGCTTTTGGGCATTCTACACAGTGGCCCACCTACCAGACAGTACGTAAGTGCCACCTGGGAGCTCATTACAGACACAGCTGTCCAGGCCCAGTCACCGGAGACCGAGGCTGGGGCTCAGCTCTTTGACTTCAGAGGCTCCCACCTCGTAATGCGGATTCAACGGGCCCCCATCTGTGCTTAGAAACTTCTGCTTTCCTGCGCCATCCACCTTTTTGCCGGTCACCACCCCACTGTCCTCTGGCTGAAATGTCCTTGCACCAGTTCCTGTATTCATCCTCAGCTGCACCGGGGAATGCCCCTTGGAGAAGACAGTGTTCAGGCTGGCCATTAAGGACGGGGTAGGATTGGGGCAGCAGAGAGGGGGAGGACTGGAGGAAAGCACAGAGGTAGGAGAGTATGCGGCATGCTGCGGTAGGTGGCAGAGAGAGGCCCAGCTGGGTGAAAAATAGATTGGCAAATACGCATCATACTCCACCCTCCCTCGCCCACAGCAAGCACTCTTGCAGTGCCCAGAGGCAGCCTCAGAGCCCCATGATCACAGAAGCTTCCAGACACACAACCACTAACCAATCAGTGTGCCCCTGAAACATCTCAGAGCTGAAGAGTGGCATAGGGGAGGAGGGGCAGAGGGGGAGAGACGCTTTTAGGGCAAGATAGCAGCAGGCACTGAATGGTTGCTGCTGTGGAATAAAACACTGTTCTGGTGGCTACAGGGTGTTTTTGTTAAAGATTGCATTTATTTACTTTTAGAGAGAAGGGAAGGGAAGGAGAAAAAGAAGGAGAGAAACATCAAGGTGAGAGAGAAGCATTGACTGTTGGCCTCTCATGCACCCCCAACTGGGGACTTAGCCCACAATCCAGGCAAGTGCCCTGACCGGGAATCAAACCAGCAACCTTTCAGTTTGTGGGATGATGCCCAGCCCACTGAGCCACACCAGCCAGGGCCTGGTGGCAATGGGGTTTTGAGCAGAGGACCTGACGTGGTCAAAGCTGTGCTTTGGCAATCACTGGGAGCTACATGGGCTCTTTGGGGTTTGTGAGGACAGAGTCAGGGAAGTGAGAGACTCTGAGCAGAGATTCTGCTGGCAACAGAAAGCAAGAATTAGCACGGAGGTGAAAAAGCCGGGAGTTCATACCATTCCATCTGCTTGGGAAACAGGGAGAAGCAGAAGCTGGCAATGACTTTGAGGTGTGGAGCCTCAGTGACGAGGGATGGGTTGGCACCATTCACAAGAATAGTAAAGACCTGAGTGGCAGCTAGGAGGGAGCGGGATGCTGGCTCCAGGTGGGACACTTCTAGTTTGTGTGACCAGCAGGCCACGCAGGCAGAAATTTCCAGCGGGCGGTAGAATCTGTAGGCAGGGGGAGCAGAGGTCAAGCATGAAAGCGGTGGAGCCCAAAGACGAGGAGCCGTTACTAGGGCCCCATGTGCAACGGGAGCGTTGCTGCTACAAGCTCCCCTCAGCGAGCGCGGCCCCCACCACGCACTGCCACCCCCCTGTCTCCACGAGGCGAGGCCCACGTTGGCTTCCCCACTCTCTCACCCAGGACCCACTAATGACTTTATGGGTTTCAACTGCCTAGGAGGGCGGCAGGCTTGGCTTCTTTGAAGAGAGAGCAAGTCGGTTTCACAGAAAGTGGTACCCACATCCTAGTTTCTACCTGCTGGCTGCAGCAAGGTGAGAGCTGCGAGGTGCTGGCTCAGGGGCTGCTGTGGCTTCAAGTGGGAAGCTTGCGGTGACCTGTGACTTGAAATGAGATTGGTGGCGCTCAGCCAGTTCCCTCCAGAGATACAACACGTCTTCAAACCCATACCTGCTGTGGGCATAGCACCCTGGCTCGGGGGGCGGTCTGCAGGAGGCCCAGCTTCTCGGGACCACTGGCAGAAGAGGAGGGAGGCCCACCAGGCTGACAGATCCAGGTGGGGAAAAGCCAGGAACCACATTTGCTTTGGAGGCCTCTAAGCCTGCCCTGGGTGGGAGGGGATGGGGTAGTTAAGCACCTAAATACTTTAGAGGTGGAGCCGAGATTTAAAATCAGGAGAGGAGGGGACCTTAGAATTGAGGAAATTGGGGCTCAGAGAGAAGGGCTGTGCCAGGACCTCGCAGGGATTGGGGGTCTGAGCCGGGGCTTGAACCAGCTCCCCCCACCTGTCTTCTTCCCTTCTTCTTTTATTTCTTTTTTTCTTCCCTCCCTTTTCCCCTTCCTCCCTTCTTCCTCCTTCTCTCCCTGCCTCCCTCCTGGCTTGTCACTCATCCACCCATCCATTCCTCCCCCCTCCCTTCCTTGCGATATTCGTCAGACACTTTCTGGGCACGTTCATGACGTGGCACAAAGACAGGCCCCCTCGTCCTCCAGGGCAGGAGACCATTCTGGAGGCCCCGAGCCCTCTGCCTCACCGCCCTGTGAAACAGAGCCACCACCGGCCAGGGCATGGCCGACGTGAGAACCGGCAGCGCTGACTGATGGCCCCTGGCGCCAGCCAATCAGTGGAGACTGCAGCCCTGAGGGGCCACACCTGCAAGCTGATGGGGACTCTAGTTAGACCCTCCCCTGGGGCCTCCCCTGAAAGCCCCGCCTTTGGGAAGCAGATAAAAGCCCGAAGACGAAGAACCCAGTTCTCATTCTCTCTCCCCGTCACCCCAGACCCCCTCCCCGCCTCCTCCCCCCCTCGCCTTCCCCCTTCAGGCGTCTCTTCTCTTTCTCTCGCCGGAGCCCCTCGGGCCCTCCTCTGGCCGGGACCGTTCTCTGAGCCCTCGCAGCCCAGCGGCTCATTCCCTCCACCGCTCACTTCTTCCGCCTCTTCAATTTGCTGAATAAACTTCTGCTTGTAAAAAAAATAATAAAATAAGATAACATAAAACAGAGCTATAATTCACATGACATAAAATCCACCGTTTCCAGTGCTACCCCGCAGCCTTCCACACATCCACGACGTGGGTGCGTTTTCGGAGACTGCCAGGGCTCCGTTCCGGGCTCTGCCACCGCGGGCCTCACAACCTCGGCAGGCCACGTCCATGCCTTTCTGTGCCTCGGTTTCCCCATTTGTCACCCGCAGCTGATGGCCACCCCCGTCTCAGCCAGTGTCAGAGTCAACGAAGAGCACCCGGCAGGTGTTCTCGAGTGGTGGCTGCCACTACCTTCTAAGGGTGGGCCCCAGAACCACAGGGGAACCGGCGGAAGTGAACTTCCCAGGAACCGCCTTCCAGAGACTCACAGCCTGGGAGAGGAGGGCACTCTTAGTTGCAAGAGAGAAAAGAAACAAAAAGAGCAGCCTGCTAAGGAACCGCTCTGGCAGGGCTGCAGGCGTGCTGATGAGAACGTTCCGACAGAGCGCACTCTCTGTCTCTTGACCCTCCAGCCATGTTCAGTCTTTCTGGCCTTCACCTCGCCCGCTGTTTCCCAGCTTCTAAACCAGGCTGTGTACATGACTGAGCAGGGCAGGGGTGGGCACGCCACCTCCTGGGCAGGAAGCTGAAAACAGGTGCTCAGTTTCCACTCCTTGGGGTCAGTCAGCTGAATGTGGGGGCACATGGGTCAGTCTGTCCATCCAACACCAGCCCTGCCTCCTGGGGCCTCAGGAGACGCAATGGCGCTGGTGCGGCCTTCCCACCAGACCTCTAACATGGTCCATGCCAGAGAGCGGGGCGCCCACGGCCAGCCCCCAGGCGAACACTCAGCTTCTTCAGAGCTCTGTGCCTGCAGGACAATGCTTCAGCTCCCAGCACAGCCTGTTCCTGGCGGTGGACCTGGAGCCGGCCCCACCCGCCGGGTCCTAGACACCAACTTCCCGCTCCAGGCCCGCCGGCTGCTGAGCATTCCCTGGAATCGCAGGGCTCAGCCGCAGGTTTCACTTTTCTTTTTGTCTCTGTACCCTAGTTACTTCTGTAGTACGTAGTCGGGCCCCTTAAATGTCTGTTGAGTAAATAAACAGACCGGAGGTCCACAGGTCCCGTTTGCCAAATACCAGAAGGAACACCAGAAATCACAAAGGGGTGTATGCATGTAAGTGCATGTGTGTTCAATAAGCCACAGGAAGAAACAACTTGGTAAAACTTCAGGCCCCCAAGGCAAACTGGAACTGACCCTCCAGGCTTCTCAAACCAATGATCCAGAACAAAAACGGGAACATCAGAGTGTTTTCCAGTCTGAATCGATATTTCAGTTTGACTCCCTGCTTCATGAGATGTTCCCCTGTTTCCAGCGAAGACCTGATGTAATCTCTGCTTCATGTAGAGCCACCCTCTGACGCGGTCTGGCAGCAAGGGGTCAGGACCCCAGGCGGGCAGTACCGGCCCCTACTCAGGAAGGCGTGTGAGTCACAGGGTATGTGAGAGGCCAGAAGGCCCCTTTTTCCACGCAGGAAAAATGAGATGCCTCTTTGCAGCTGACACGTGGTGTGTGTGCTCACATGTGGTCCTGCCACCCATGCACCCCTGCTGGGGTCAACACAACATCCAAGTTCCCTAGGCGGGAGGAATGCCCAGGAGCTGTCCTAGGTGATCACACCAAACCAAAGGGCATAAGAAGGGGCTGCCGAGGAGGTGCCTGGGGCGGTTATGGCCTCCGGAAGCAATGACAAGGGACATTTTTTGACTAAGGATACTTTCATTCTTTGACATCACTTTAAAAAATTCACCCAGGACACCCCCAGGAGAGTTCATTATGGGCCAGTCACCCTTGAAGTTACAGCACCTGGTCCAGACAGACCTGGCCTGGGCTCCAGCCCTGACGCCTGCGTCCCGTGTGCTCAGGAGCTCGTGCCGGGATCTCTCCAAGTCCAGTCCCTGTCCGGGCTCTGCCACTCATTACTCACAGGACCTTGGACAGGTGTGTCTCTCCAAGTTCGACATCTCCACATGAGATACAAAAAAGGTGACAGTCATCACAACTCACAGAGTGCCTGTGAGCATCACGTGCAGGAACCTTGAACACCAGCAGCGGCCTGTGTGCAGAGCCCGGTTCCGCTAACTGTGTGGGAAGCTGGGCAGGTGATCCTCTTCAGCTAAGCCCTCATCTTCCTCCTCTGCAAAGTGGGAGCAATGAGAGCGGCCCTCACACAGGATTTGGGGAATTGGAGGAGGCAAGCAGGTAGCAGTCCGGTGCCATGCCTGGAGTGGAACCGAGTTTCCTGCCCTTTGACACTGCCCATGAGAGCACCCAAAGGGCTGCTCCCAGGAGGGTGCGCTCAAGGCCTCACTGAAGAGGTGACCCCATTCTCCTCATCCTCGCTCTGAAATTAGTCATCGTTCATTTATGACGACCCACCCGCTTCCAGGAAAGCCCAGAAGCCAGCTTCTCCTGCAAGAGCTGCTTACACAGTTAAATGATTAACCTCCCGACCCCCAGCGAAGGCCATGAGCCGTTCCAGAAACCGAACCTAACCCGGCCTCTGACAATGGGGTGCAGGCCCAGAAAACCCCACTGGTGCCAGCCGCTGTGGACTCCGCCGCTGCCCCTCGCCTTTCCCACCGAGCCCCTCCCACACCCTGCTGAGGCTCCAGGATTTCGAGTCATGACACTGACAGCACTCTGGAGCCCCCAGAATCCAAGGCACTGGAGATGACCCTCCTCGAGTGGGCGTCAGCTGTGCACTTCAGCCCAGGTCTTACATCTGATCTAACTGCCGCCTGCGGGGGGAAGAGCCCACGAGGCCCACCTTCCGCCGGCGGGACAGTGTCAGAAACACCACCTTCCCTGGAGAGAAGGGCAGGCACTGCTGTGGGGCCCCGCGTGAGTCGGAAGACTCGAGACCACGGAGAAGAGTCCGGAGAGAACTTGTTTTTTCTTCCCCCTCTCACATTCACCTTTGCCACCAGGAGGAAAAGGAACTCTGCCATGAATAAACGCAATTGTTGGCTTTGCTTACAGACGTCTCACAAATCCTGTATGCCTTTGGGACGTGCTGAGTGGGGACCTTCGGAAGCATTTCGGGTGATTGTGTAAGTCACCAAACAGCGGGAGTGAAGATGGATTCTCTTCAGAAGGTGTCACTCCCTGTGCAGGACCGGGCAGTGAGTCACCGAGCCTTCCTTCGGGGCACCCAGTCCTCAAAGCCTGCACAGCCTCCGCCTGCGCTCTCGGCGTGAAGAGGGGCAGCCCACGGCCTGCGCCCACCGCAGGGCCACACTCTGCATCTTCATGTACTGGTTTGATTGAGTTTTCCTAAAAACCCAAACACAATGCCACTTTGTCTGCTACGGGGCGTGACCCATCCATGAAATGAGAGAGGCAGACCAAACGACGATGAAACACAGTGACTCTGGATCCCTGGACACCATTTCATCAAGCCCCTCCCCTTAGCAATGGGGAAACCAAGGCCCATGAAGTCCAGCGAGTGACAGAGCCAAAAAGGGACCCAGGGTGTAATTCTTAATCCCCAGTCTGAGGCTATAAATTATTATGTGGGGGACTCCGAGCTCCCACGTCCACCGGCTGCGCCTCCGCTCACGTCCACCTCTCTCAGCTGGCCGTCTGGTCAGGGCTCCCGTGCTGCTTGAACGGGACCGCCCTGCCCCCTGCCGCCCAGGCTGGCCGTTTCGTTTCTCTCTGCAGTGTCTCACTCAAGGTGTAAAATTAGCTCAGCCATGAGTTTCAGGAACAAATACCTGCAGCCCTTTAAGTGGCAAGAAATAGAAACCAGTGGGGACTTTCCTCCGTCACTACCAGCCAGGGCTGGGCCCCCAGCCATGCAGGAGTGCTGGGGAGGTCTTGAACAGGGGGGCATTCTGCTGTCACCTGCCCCCACACACACACATCACCTGGGACACCCAAGAAGCAGAAAAAAAGTCCTCTGCACCCTAGGCGACTCTTCACCACGTGGCACCCGTGTCCCACTGTCTCAGTGGGATCCCTTGCAGGCATCATTGCTGTTTCAGGGGCACCCACAGTTTCCCCTGACGTGTGGCGTGGGCACAGAAAGGTGCACACATCCCAGCAGGGGGTTCACTGGGCTTCCACACACCGAGCATGACTGCATTAGATGAATATATGGCCCACGATTAGCCCCCCAGGACCCTCCTCGTGCCCCTCCCAGCCACTCCTCGCCCCCCAAGGGCAATCCCCATCCTAGCATTTGATGCTGTGGATCAGTTTGCCTGGTTTTGGACTCCATATGGATGGAATCAGAGTGCGGGCTGTTTCGTTTCTGGTTTACTTTACTGAATACTGCGTTTGGGCGATCATCCATGTTGCTCCGTGTGGTCGCAGACCCTTGGCTCTCAGGCTCTGTTCTCTCTTCTGTAAACACGCCGCAGTTTGTGAGTTTACAGGACATGACACGACCATTTCGCAGGCTCAAAACAAAGCAGTAAAACAATTGTTCTGAGACTCCACCCAGTATTTATCCACGAATTTTATTCCCAGCAAATGCACGGTTTGTGTTGTGCTCCCATTTTGGCTCTTTTTGTTTTAACTTGGCGTTTTGTTTTTAATTCATTTGTGCCTCTGCCTGTCCATCAGTCTGAGTGGCTGCGAGCCCCGCGTGGGGCGTGCCCGGCACATTGCATGCCCCTCGCTGTTGGTGTCAGGTGCACAGAGAACCCTCGTCCGTGTCCCCTGATGGTCCCTGGGTGAGGCCGTGTTGGGGATACGTGTCCAGGAGTGGAAGTGTGTCCTCGGGAGTCACGTCTTTAATGACACTCACTGCCCTGGTGCCCTGAAACCACAGGGTGTCTGTTCACCACTCAATCCACACGCGCCTTGGGAGCTCTGGGACAGGGAAAGTATGAAGGGGGTGCCATGACCAGCCAGCAGGGGGTGCTGCTTCCTTTGGGATCCTCAAGGCCAGGGGTCCCATGAGGTGGGAGAGGCCATCTGATGGCTGCTGTCCCAGCTACACCAGTGCCTTCTCAGTGACCCCAGACACCATCTGGAGCTGGACTGGGCCTCCAAAGTCATCCACTGGCTGTGGCGGGGGGAGTTTACAAAAGTGTGCTGGGCAGGAAGGGGTCCTAGAGTCTGCACACTCCCAGATGTCCTCCTCGGCCATCACTTGGCCACTAGGAAAAGAAAGCAGATGTCAGCAAGACCTCCTTGGGGCCCATCTCACACCTCAGTCTCCAGCACCCCTCCCCCCAAACCAAGCTCCCAGCCAGCAACCCCCAAGCATTTTGCTGAGGCACGTCCTTCCATGACCCTGCCCTGCTGGCATGTGGGTTTAGAATCGCAAGGGTAAGAAAGAAAGTGAAAATGATAGACACAGTTGAACAAATAGTCACGGCGGAGGCCATGGCCTTGGTGTAGGTGGCCCCTCGTCAGGATAAGTGCTGATATCATTTGGACCTTGGGCACAAGTCTCAGACCTCGATGGCAGCCCTAAGCTTAGACACCAGGAAGTATTCTGGTCATTGCACCTTCTCCTGTGATGGCTGAGTCCCATTCATTCATTCATTCGTTTTTTCACTCGGCACTCACTGACACCTACTGTGTGCTGCGCAGGGTGTCAGCACAGCAGACTGAGGGGCAACAGGGCCAGAGTCTCAGACAGTGGGACAGGCCTGTGCCCTCATTCACAAAGAGTCTCAAGTTCAGGCTTCCAGACGCTTCCACACACACCGCCATGGACTTTAAAGGAAGACATCCACCACAGAGCGTTAAGCTTCTGCTTGCATTTGGAGCTCTGTTCTGGCATTTCTTTGTTTAAAAAATAAATAAATAAGCCAACAACACGAACCAAACTGGAAGCGGCCCCTGCCTTGCTCAACTCCTGGGCGAGACGCGGAAGCCCCCAGGGGACGGCTGCTCTGTCTTCCTCGAGAGGCTTCTGTCACACATGTTGTTCTGAAAGCAACTGTTTTTATCCGGTTCGTGCTCGAGGCAAAGCTAGAACCACAGTAACAGCCGCCATGGGCGCGCGCCTCTGTCCTAAGCACTCCACATGGGTCAACTTACTAGGAGCCCCATTTCGCAGATGGACAAGTTGAGGCATGGAGAAGTGAAGAAACTCTTTCAAGACCACCTAGAAAATTGGTGCAGAAAGAAGGTCCAGCCCAGGGAGTCTGGCACTAGGGCACCCTGTCACCTCTGTGCAACATCCCAGAGGGCCAGTCCAGGGCCGCCACCCACACCGCGGATAACTAGACATCTAGAGAAGGGTCTAGGAAATGAGGATTTCCTCCAGCAGGCTTCTACTGGCTCCTGGGAAGACAACACCCGGAGATTTTATGGATCCTCCAAACCCAGGGAGGAGCTCATTCCCAGAAGCAGGGGCGGTTTTTATGGCAGCTCCGCGTCCTGTTTATAGATGTCTGGGCTCCCTTTTCACTTTCTCTTTGCTTGGGGAGTTTTATCTGCTCCCCCCCAACTTTGTGTTTTCCTGTGCTTTCCAGGTTTTCTGCGTGGAGCCCATGGCAGGTTTAGAATTTTTTTAAGTTGCTTTATGTTAGTAGATAAATAAATACTTGCTGTCTCTCACCCATGGATCAAGAGAGAGAGCAATGGGGGAATAATTCAAGCAATAACATCATTCAGTAATGAAATTTTCTCAGCATGTTCTTTAGGCCAATGGGCCTCGAAGGAAATCCCTTGAAAACGTTGTTCTATTTCAGCATGAAGACACGATCGCATCTGACAGGACTGGGGGCTGGGGCAGCCCCTCCCTGTGGTGTTACAGAGGAGGAAAGTGAAACCCAGGGAGGCTGGGTGCCGTTCCCAAGGCCGCACAGCTGGGGCCCCGCTGCGCCAGGACTGGAACTGACCAGGGAGCCGATGGGGGAGGCGGTAAGAACAGACTGGTGAGGGGAGCCGGCCAGCTGCCCTCGGGTGAGGCGTGAAGCCCCAACCCCTTTTCTTCGAGGGCTTGTTAACAAGCATGTGGGCTGTCTCGCCCCCCAACCCCCACACCCATGCTCTGAGGAGCGAGAAATGGACCCTAAAGCAAAACAGCCTTCGGGACAAAGAATAAAGTTCATCAGCTCTGCAGTCACACTGCTGTGAAGAGCAGAGGGTGCTCACAGAAGTCACTTCCTCTGTCCAGGCCTCGGTTTCCTGGCCTATCAAATGAGAGGGTCAGAGAAGACAGTAAAAATAACATGTATTTATGAAGGTCGGTTATCCAGCGGGGCAAGCTCGCTTAATACTCACAAAAGCCCTTAAAGACAGGTAAACGGAGGCAGAGAGTGGTTAAGTCATCTACCAGAATGATGCGAGACTCCGAGCAAAATCAGGATGTGAACCAGGACCTCTGACACCAGAGCCTGTGACCCAGTCTCCACACTGTCTGATTCTGGAAAGTTCTGGCAGCCCTGCTGGCTCTACATCATTCTCCAGTCTTCATCTCAACAGTCAGAAAGAGGGGCCCACGGGCATTCCTGCATGAGTTGGGACATGTAAGCAGCACCACCTGCCTTCCCCAGGGCAGAAGGCAACAGTGTTTGCGCTGTCGGTCTACACTTGCTTTTCCACGGGGGAAACACTGGGAGCTAACTGGTTTCCACGATGTTCCAGAGGGTGGAGGAAGAGGAGGAAGAGATTTCAGCAGCTAAGCCAAAAGCCTGATCCATCCTCAGGTCTGAATGTGTGAGCTTCAATTTCTCCCATCTGCAAAATGGGCCAATGGGGCTGCAGATAGCTACCAATTCCTGGCCAAGCCAGAGCTCAGAACACCTCCTCCCCTCCTTTGAGAAGGTGACAATCACAGCTGCGTGCCAGCTCAGTGCCAACAATGTCACACGAGGAAAGCATGAGTCCTCACCTACAGTGAGGGAGAAGCTGTTACTATCCCTGTGTCCCAGACGGGGAACTCCAGGCGCTGAGAGGGTCGGCGGCCCTGCAGCTGGAAAGTCTGCAGCGGGCTGGAGGGGGAGCCACACAGTGGGGCTCCAGGACCTGGGCTCGGGGTGCCACACCACAAACCTCTCAAAGTCAATGCCACTATTGTCACCTGGTATGACAGGAACCTGGGCCACCTGTGTTGTTCTCCCCTCATGCATGTGACCATTGTGGACAGACCCAGAAGGAATGGAGGGGATGGTCTGCATGCCCGCAGAGCCAGAGGCAGCTCCCCGACACGCCGCACTCTGCGTGAGAGGAGGCTGTGACTAACTGCAGAAAGCCAGCTCTGAACTGCTGTGCGGCTGGCTGGATGTCAGGAAGGACTCAGCCATCCCTCCTCCGGGGCAGGAGGCGCTGACCCAGGAGGAACAGGAGGCGGGAGGGACAGGCATCTTCCGGAAGTCGCAGAGCCTCCCTTCAACTCCACGTGGACTGTCCTACATACAGATTTTGAGCTTCTCCCGAGGCGTCGGCAAGATGCCAGATTTCCGCTATCTCCCTGAAATGTAACAAAAGGGACAAGACTTTAGAGACAGGTGGGCAAAGCTTCCCACCCAACCGGAGTGGTCCTTAGCTGGAGGCCTCAGAGCCGCACCCCTGTCCCTATGGTTCTCCAGCCCTAAGTCAGGCCTAAGTAAGGCTTCCCTGTGGAGTCGCCAAAGGGTTTGGAAGCCCCAAGGGGGCCAACAGTCCCACCTTGCAGGCTAAACATGAGCAAGAGAAAGTGGCTTCAGCTGTCACTCTCCCACAAGGCAGTAGAGTGCAGTCTTAGGGCATCAGCCCTGGATCCAAGCTTCCTGGCTCCTTGCTCCATCGCTGTGTGGCCTCAGGAAAATGACTTCACCTCTCTGGACTTCAGTTCTGCCCCCTCCCTCCAATGGGTCTAAATGTAGCTCTCATCTCACAGGGTCATGGCTTACATGGATTGCTACTATGAACAGAGCCCGGCACACGGAGTGAGAGTCAGTGCATTAGTTACTTTACCATTCTAACGGTCAGAGCCTTCCAGACCACAGCAAACCAGGGGCCGTGCTGAGGCCTGGCCAAGAGCTGTCCTGACTGCCCTTGGAGAACAGGCCATCCAGGGAACAGCCTGGCACCCTGGTTTTCAAGAAGGGCTGGGAGAGCCACTCACAGGCCTAACACTAGCACAGGAGGCCACATGTGCACACTCCTGCACACACATTTGTACACAATCACACTCACACACAGCCACACACGTGTCGCAGGCACACACAGGCACAGCAGGGGCTGCCTCTCCACCCTTCTCCTCTCGTCTCCTCTCGTTCCCAGGGAGTGGGGCAGGGTGGGGCAGGCAGCGGGTACAGCACCAGGGCAGAGCCCGATTGCTCAACACCAGGACCACACTGGGTCTCAACGGTCAGGACCTGGCTGTCAGAGAGCCTCGCAATCCAGCCCCTGCGGGCCATGGGCTTATAATATTTTTAGAGAAGTTGGATTTCTGCCAAGTTCCTCTGCTTAAGATTCTTCCTGGAGCTGGTGGGTTTCCACCCACCAAGGTCCTCAGCCCCACTCTTAGGCCCCCTGGGGGCTTTGCGGAATCACAGAGGCCTCCACCTCTGACCGCACCCAGGGCTCCCAGCCAGTCCGAGTGGCTCCCACCACACCTGCCTCTGAGTCCCCCCACACATGCCAAGGACCTTCAGTCCCCAGGACCTTTGCACTGGCTGCTCTGTCCTCCTGGACACCCCCACCCTCAACCCCAGTCCTCTTCCTTCCCAGCTGGTTCCTTCCTATGTTCTAGGGCGCAGCCTAGATCCAAAGAGGATCCCCCTGAGCACCCATCTGGAGTAGGCACCTCATCGCTCCAGGGGGCACCCTATTTTTTCTTTCAGGTTGTCATTCTATATCCGTCTGTTTGGTCACTGGTTGTCCAGAATGCTGGCCATTATGTCTTTTTGTTTGACCCAGATGCCCGGCAGTTAGTGAGCTCTCTTGGTGCTTGCAGAGTCGGCATGGAAACCCAGTCCTGCAGCTGTCAATCCAGGTTGGCAAACCCTAGCTGGGCCCCTGTGGCATCATGCTAGGGGCTGCACACCTCAGGATGAAACACACACAGAAAGGAAGAGAAACGAGCAGATCTTTGGGACTCGCCAGGCCCCTGACGGATGCAGCCGTTCGAGGACACAGTTCCCTGTGTTGCCGTTCGCACTGAGCGCGGCTGCCTACCGTCTCACTGAAGCCCCACATCAACCCTGTGAGTTAGGGGGGGCTGGGCTGCCTGTCCCTCGTGTTAGAGATGCAGAAATTCAAGTCCAGAGAAGTTAACTCAGACTGCCTGGGTCACAGAGCTGGCGTACGGCTCAGCTCCCGGCTCCCCGGCTTCGCCAGCCCGCAGCTTCCCACCCCTCTCTCATCCTGGTGGGGAGGGGCGGCCCCCACAGCGTGGCGGGGAGAGAGCACCCGTTCTAGAACAGGGTCTAGGCTGGAGAGGAGGCGGACAGTGGGCTGGCCTACACAGGGGCACGGGCGGAGGACTCCAGGACGAGCTCGGGACACTGAGGGGTGTACTCTAAATGCAGGGGCTCAGTTCGAGCGTGGCCCTCGCAGTCCTTGCTAAGTAACAAATCATGACTGCATCTATTTTTACCTTGTCTTCATCATTCCAGTGGTGAAAGAGCCATGACAATTGAGGAAGTATGGGTGGACCTTTTTTTTTCCTTCTTAATCAAAGTGCAAAACTTTCCTTTAAGATTCCAGCTTTTGAGAGAGCATGCCGGGCCCCGCAGAGGGCAGGCAGAGGCATCGGCGGCTCCGAGATGCACCCTTCACTCACCCTTCCAACCGTGAAGCTGGAAGGCTATGGCCGTGTGCCCGGGGGTCCCACACCGGGGTGGCCCTGACAGCTGTGTGTTGTGACATCTGCAGGGTGGATCGGGCATGCTCTCCGGGTTCAGGCCTGGTGTTTCAGACTGTCCCCCGAGAGCGCTCGCCCAGGCCCTTCTTTCATAATGCGGCTCACAGCATTCCCACAAACCGTTGCAAAGTATTTTAGGCGACACATTTCTATAACTGTAATGCTCCTTAAAACTTTTTTTTCAGTTTGCCTTTTTGCAAAATAACTGTTTTTATCCTGATTAAGAAGTTCTCTCTCTCGCCTGTGGCACTAAGAGAGAGAGAGCTGAGACCAAAGGCACAATCCCTCCGTATTCACCCTGGGTCTGGTGCTGAGGAGTTTTAGCCCAAAGAAACAAGCTACCTTCTCTGGCTCCAAGCCTTCATGCTGTGCTGTCCTCCGTAGAGGGACACAGCACACACGCCCACCCCACTTTCTCCTCCGTTAACAGGACAAGGTGTCCCATTGGAAGCAACTGAGAAAATTAGGCATCATTCTGGGAGTTCCGGCCAAGATGGAGGCATAGGCAGTCGCACTGTGCTTCCTCGCACAACCAAGACTGAAAACAACAAAGATCGAGAAACAATTAACAACCAGAACAGAGGGAAATTAATTGAACAGAAGTCAGGCTCCAGTACATCCAGACCGGTAAGGAGCGGCGGAGTCGGGAGGCCTGAGAAGTGGGATCGAGAGGCGCTGGCTGGCAGGCGCGGGCGCGCAGGGCGCAGACAGCAGCGGACGGACCGGTGGCGGACGCTGGGCGCGGAAGCGCGGAGCCGACTAGCAGACCCAGTGAGGGGTGCAGGGCAGCTGGCTGTCCGCAGCC